>JARFJB010001383.1:112500-322500 GCA_036346205.1 Vesta saturnalis | reverse complement strand
CACATACACAATACACACATACTACATACACATACATAACATACACACTATACACAATACACTACATATATATATATATACAATATATAAATATAATATAATACATATAAATAATATATAATACACATATATACATACATATCACATATACACATATACACATACACACATAACATACACACATACACATATACACATAATCACATATACACATACACATACACATATATACATATATACACATATACAATACATACAATATACATACACACACATATACACATACACACACACACACATACAACATACACACATACACACATACACACATACACATACTATACATATACACATACACATACACACATACTATCACATATACACATACACACATACACATATACACACATACACATATATCACATATATACATACACATATATACACATACATACATATATACATATATACATATATATATACATATACACATATACACTATATATATACATATATATATATATATACACATACATACATACACATACACAATAACACACATACACATATACAACATACAACACATATATATATATACATACACACATACACAATATACATATACACATATACACAAATACACACATATACACATAACACACATACACACATACACACATATACACATACACACATACACACATACAACATACACATCATACACACATACACATACACACATACACACATACACATATACACACATACACACATACACACATACACACATAACACATAACATACATATACAACATACACATACACACATACACATACATACACAACATACACACACACATACACAATAACACATACACATACATATACACATACACACATATACATATAACACATACTAATATACAATATACACATACACATATACACAATAAACATAAATAATAAATAAAATAAAATATACATACATAAACATAAAATACAACATAAAATAAAATAAAAACATAAATAACAAAAAAAAAAAAAAAAAATACAAAATAAAATAAAATAAAAAAAAAAATAAATAAAATAAAAAAATAAACAAAAAAAATACACAATACACATAAAAACAATAAAATAAACACAACAACAATAAAACAAAAAAAATAAATACACACATAACACATACATAAAATAATAAAAAAATAAAATAAAAAATAACAATAAAAAAAAAATAAAAATATAAATAAATAACAATAAACATAAAAATAAAAAAATAAATAAAAATACACAAAAAAAAATACAAATAAACATAAACATAATACATAACACAAACACAAAAACAATAACACATACACACATACACACAACACACACACAATACACACAAACACAAACACACAACACATATACAACACATAACAATAAAACACACACACACATACATACACAACACATACACATACACATACATAATACATACATATACATACACACATATACACATATACATATAATACAACATACATATATATACATATACACACATACACAATATACATCAACATACACATATACACATCAAATACACAATACACATACACATAACATAAACATACACACATACACATACACATACACACATACACACATACACAACACATACACACATACACATACACACATACACACACAACACATACACACACATACACATACACATACACACATACACACATACACACATACACACATACACACATACACACATACACATACATACACATATACATCACATACACACATACACACATACACACACATACACATCATACATACACACATACATCACATACACACATACACAACACACATACACACACACACACATACACACACATACACACATACACACATACACATACACACATACAAATACACACATAACACATACACACATACACAATACATAACACATACAACATAACATACACATAACACATACACACATACACAACACATACAATACACATCAACATCACACATACACACATCACACATACACACATACATACAACATACACACATACACACACATACACATACATACATACACATACACACACAATACACATACACACATACACACATACACATCATACACACACACACATACAACATACACACACATACACACATCACATACACATACACAATACACAACATAACATACACATACACACATACACAATACACACATACACATACACACATACACATACATACATACATAACAATACACAATACACACACACATAACATAAATATAATAAACATAACACATACACATATAAATACAACATACATAAATAACACATATAACATAACACACATACAACATAACATATATATAACACATACATAATACACACATACACACATACACATCATATACACACATACACACATCACACATACACACATACACATACACACATACACACATACACAACAATACACATACAACAATCACACATAATACACAATACACATACACACATACAACATATACACATATAACACATAACACATAACATATCACACATAACACATACACAAACACAACACACAAACACATATAAATAAATAACACAAAAATAACACATACAAATACAAAAACACAAAATACAAAACATACACATAACAATACACAATCAAATAATACAACACAAACATAATACATAAAATAAATACAAATACACAATACACACAACACACACAACACACATAACAACACACATACAAAACATACACATACACAACACACACATACACAAAACAAACACATACAACACATACACACATAACACATACAAACATACAAACACAACACACATCACAATAAAAAAACACACACACAATAAAAACAAATACAATACAAACACAATACACAATAAATACAAATACAAATAAACACAATACACAATAAAAAAAAAATAAAATAACAATAAAATAACAAAAACATACACATAAAATACACACATAACAAAACAAACACATAACAATACAAATAAAATAACAATAACAATACAATAACAATACACACACACACAACACAATAAACATACAACATAACAACACATAAAATAACAAAACAATACAACAACACACTACACACATAACATAACAAACACACAAACACAAATACAAATACACATAAAAATAACAAAACATAAAATAAATAAAATAAATAAATAACACATAACAATAAAATAACAATACAACACATAAAATAAAATAATAAAAAAAAAAATAATAATACAAATAAATAAAATAATAACAATAAATAAATACAAATAAATAATAATAAATAATAAATATAATAAATAAATAAAAATATACACAATAAAATAATAAATAAAATAATAAAATAAATATAAAATAAATAATAAATAAATAAATAAATACACAATAATAATAAAATAATAAAATAAAATAAATAAATAAAAAATATAAAATAAAATAATATACACATAAATAACACACATACACATACAATAAAACAACACAATACAATACACACATACACATATAACATAACAATATACATATACACACATACAACATCACACATACACATCATATACACATACACAATACACACATACAATACACATACACATCACATACACATACACACATACACATATACACAATACACACATACACAATACACACATACATCACATACACTACACACATACCATAACAATACACACATACACACATACACAATACACACATACACATAATACACACATACAATACACATACACATACACATATACACACATACACACAACACATACACAATACACACATACACATACATACACACACATAACACATACACAATCAACAACACATACACACATACACACATACACACATACACATACACATACACACAATACACATACACATATACAACATACACACATACACACATACACACATACACACATACACACATACATACATCACACACACATACACACTACACACATCACACTACATACATACACATACACACATAACAACACATACACACATAACAAACACATAAAACACATACATAAACACACACACATACATACACACATAATACAATACAAATACACACAAAAAATCAATAACAAACACATACACAATACAACAAAACATACACATACAACATACACATACACATACACAACAACATACAAAACACACACACACACACACAACACACACAACAACACACATACACACATCACACATACACATCACACATACACACAACACACACACACACACACACACACAACACACAAATACACACATACACACATACACATACACACATACACACATCACACATACAACACATACACACATACACATCACATACACATACACACATCACACATACACACATACACATACACATACACACATACACACATCACATAACACATACACACATACACACATACACACATACACACATACACACATACACACATACACACATACACACATACACATACACGCATACACACATACACACATACACACATACACACATACACACATACACACATACACACATACACACATACACACATACACATACACACATACACACACACATACACACATACACACATACACACAACACACATACACATACACATACACATACACAACATACACACATACACATACACATACACACATACACACATACACACATACACACATACACATACACATATACACACATACACACATACAACATCACACATACACACATATACATCACATATCACACATACACACATACATCACATACACACACATCACACATACATACACACATACACATACACACATACACATACACACATACACACAATACACACATACACATATACACATACACATACACACATACACACATACACATATACACATATACACATACACATACAATACACACATACACATCATACACACATACACACATACACATACACACATACACATATACATACATACCATACATATATACACATACACACATACACACATACACACATACACACATACACACATACACACATACACACATACACACATACACACATACACACATACACAATACACACATACACATACACACATACACACATACACACAATACACACATATACACACATACACACATACACACATACACAATACACACATACACACATACACATACATATATACATACATCATACATATAACACATACACATACACACATACACACATACACACATACATACACATACACATACACACATACACACATACACAACATCACATCACATATACACATACACATATAACATAATAAAATAACATAAATAAAATAAATAAAATAAATACACAATAAAAATACACATAACATAACACATAAATAAAAAAACATAAAATACAATACAACATACACAATAAAATAACAATAACATACAACAACACACATACACATACACAACATACACATACACAATACACAAACAAAATACACACATAAAATACACATAACAATAAACACATACACAATAACAATACACACATAACAATAACACAATACAAAAAAATAAACAATAACAAATAAAATAAAATAAAAATAAATAACAAATAAAAAACAATAACAATAAAATAAAATAAATAAAAATAAATAAAATAAAAATAAAATAATAAAATAAACATAAAATAACACAATAAAATAAAAAACATACAATATAAACAATAAAATACAATAAAAATACAATAAATAAAATAAATAAAAAAATAAATAAAATACACAATACAATAAACATAAAATAACACATAAAATACACAATACATAAAATAAACATAACACAACACAAACAATAAAATCACATACAATACACAATACACACAATAAAATAACAATAACATAACACATAAATAACAAATACACATACAAAACAAATAACACATAATACATACACATAAAAATACAAAATAACACATACACATACACACATACAATAACACATACATAACAATACACACATACACAAAAAACACAATAAATAAAAATATAAAATAAAAACAAAATAATACAATAAATAAATAAATAAAATAAAAAAAAAAATAAAAAAAAAATAACATAACACACATAACAATACACAATAAATACAATAACACATAAAATAATATACACATATCAAAAAAAAAAAAAAAAAAAAAAAAAAAAAAAAAAAAAAAAAAAAAAAAAAAAAAAAAAAACAAAAACAAAAAAAAAAAAAAAAAAAAAAAAAAAAAAAAACACACACAACACATACACATACACACACACACACACACTACACAAACACACACTACACAATAACACACACACAACACATACACAACACACACACATACACACACACATACACACATCACACATACACACATACACACATACACATACACATACACACAACACACATACACACACACACATACACACTACACACATCACACATACACACATACACATACACACATACACACATACACACATACACACAATACACACATACACACACACACACACATACACACATACACACAACAACATAACACATACACACAACACACAACACACAACACAACAACAACACACACACACAACACACAACACAACACACAACACAACACACAACACACAACAAACACACAACAACACAAACAACACACAACACAAACACATACACACAACACAACACACAACAACACACTACACACATACACACATACACACATACACACTACACACTACACATATACACATACACACATACACACTATACACATACATATACACATCACACATACACACATACACACATACACATACAAACACATACAATAACATACACACATACACACATACACACATAACACACATACATATACACATACACAATACACATACACACATACACACACATACACATCACACATACACACATACACAATACTACACATAACACACAATACACACATCACATACACACATACTACACATACACACATACACATACACACATACACATACAATACACACATACACACATACACACATACACATAACACATACATACATACACACATACACATACACATATACACATACACATAACACATACACACATACACACTACACACATACACACACACACATACACACATACACATACACACACACACATACATACACAACATACACATCACACATACACACATCACACACATACACACATACACACATACACACATACACAACACACATACACATACACACATACAACACATACACACATCACACATACACACATCACACATACACACTACACACACATAACACACATACACACATACACATACACAACACTACACACATACATCACATACACACACATACACTACACACTACACACTACACATACACACACACACACATCACACATACACACATACACAACACATACACACATACACACATACACACATACACACATACACATACACATACACACATACACAACACACATACACACATACACACACAACAACACATACACACATACACACATACACACATACACAATCACACATACACACATACACACATACACACATACACACATAACACACACACACATACACACATACACATCATACACATACATCACATACACACATCACACACTACACATCATACACATACACACATACACACTACACACACACATACACACATACACACATACACATACACACATACACACATACACACAATACACACATACACACACTACACACACACATACACACATACACATCATACACATAACAACATACACACATACACACATACATACACATACACAATACACACATAACACATCAATACACACATAACACATAACACAACACATACACACATACACACATACACACATACACACATACACACATACACATACACACACATACACACACAACATACACATACACATACACATACACACACTACACACATACACATACACATACACATCACACATACACAACACATATCACACATACACACATACACATACACATCAACACATACACATACACACACATACACACATACACACTAACATAACACACAACACACATAATACACAATACACACACACACACATACACACATACACACTACACACACACAATACACACGTACACACACATACACATACACACATACACAATACACACATACACAATACACACATACACATACATACATACACATACACATACACACACATACACATACATACACATACATCACATACACACATACACACATACATACACATACAACATACACACATACACACATACACAATACACACATACACATATACACAAACATACACACTATACACATATACACACATACACACATATACACACATACATACATACACATAACACATACACACATACACACATACACACATACACACATACACACATACACACATACACATATACACATACACACATCATACACACATACACATACACACATACACACATACACACACACACATACACACATACACACACACACATACACACATACACATACACATACACACTACACACATACACAATACACACATACACACATCACACATACACACTACACATCACACATACACACATACACACATACACATACACATACACATCATACACACTACACACATACAACACATACAACACATACACACATACACTACATATACACATATATACATACATCACTATACACATACACTATACACTACATACACACTACAACACATCACATACACAATACATACATATCACATATACACATACACATATACACTACATATATACATACAATACACACATATACACACATCATACATACACATCACATATACATACATATACACATACACACACATACACACATACATACAATACACACATACACTAATACACACATACACATATCAACATACACACATACACACATACACACATACACACATACACATACACACATACACACATACACATCACACATACACACATACACACATACACATACACACATACACACATACACACATACACACATACACATACACATACACACATACACACATACACACATACACACATAACACATACACACATACATACATCACACATACACACATACACACATACACATCACTACACACTATACACACATACTACACATCACATCATCATACCACACATACACACATACACATCACACATACACACATACACACATACACACATATACACATACACATCACACACACATCACAACACACATACACACATACACACATACACACTACACACATACACACATACACACATACACATACATACACACACACATACACATACACACATACACACATACACACATACACAATACACACATACACATCACATATACACACACACACATACATCACATACTACACATACACACATACACAATACACATACACACATACACACATACACACATACACAACACACACATACACACATACACATACACACACACACACATCACACACACATACACACATACAACATACACACATACACACATACACACATACACATACACACACTACACACATACACACATACCAACACATACACACACAACACAACATACACACATACACACATACACACATACACACATACACAATACACACACACACACATACCACACACACACACACACACACACACACATGCGCGCACACGCTCACCCACACGCACTCAGATGCATACGCACACGCACATGCACACGCACACGTACACGCACACGCACACGCACACGCACACGCACATGCATACGCACGCGCACACGCACGCGCACTCGCACACGCACACGCACACGCACACGAATACGCACACGCACACACACACACACACACAGCAGACGCACACGCACACGCACACGAAACGCACACTACACGAACAGGCACACGTGCACGCACACGCACACGCACACGCGCACGAAACGCACACGGACAACGCACACTACACACATCGCACAGGCACACACTCACACGACACCACAGGTACGACACCACACATCAACATGCTGCACACACACACACACACACACACACACAACACACACAACGACACTCAAGATAGGACTCACGACATACACGACAGCACAGCAACAAGCATTCTTTGCTCAACATTTTTGGACACTTTCGCAACATACACATGCAAGATAGCACTACACACATTTTGACACACACTTTTTGACAGCAGTACTGCATCACGTTGATCATGATCACAAATCGCACAACATGTCAACGGGCACGAGTTGCGGAATCTTATGCACACATACCACATTACGCAAGTTGTCTCGCATGTTACACATAACAAGGTCTAGACATCACATCGTGATACGTTAGCATTGGTACCAATTCACTTAGCCATCTCGACATAGCGATCCACACTCACAGTTTACACTGACAACATGTTTCAATACAACACATGGGGACATCAGTACCAAGGTATCTACATTTTGGACATATAAGACGACAAATGACAACCATGCCTACGATCACTGAAAATTGTACATCATGTCAAATACATCATTGTTATTGAGATTTTCGTTAAAACCAGGTATAGTGCGATTCGACATATTTCAAATCAGTTGGCAGTAATTCTTGAAAATACGACATTTTGTCAGGTGCATATTCAGTTTGATGTACATAGCCTCTCTGCATGTCCCACGCGAGTACTACAATTTCAATTAATAAATTATCAACATTTCAGTAATAAAACCAAATTTCTACTCAAAATTACCAAACTTTGAGCAGATATCGTCTTAAAGATTTATTAGCTAGCTTCAATCAGCCCAATATCTTCTAAGCCTTCTTCGTAAAGTACAGTCATTCTTCAGGAGATTTACACTTTGGTATGAGCCGGTGTCACGAAGACGTTGAACAATTCGACGAAAATTCATGAGTATAAATGTTTCGTAGTAACGTCAATGTTGGCCAACCGTTGTTGAATTCCTCGAAGCAAGAAACTTCCGAATACTTCCAGACACCAGCTTCATCTCGTTCCAGACCGAAGATATGCCTCCGAGATAAACTTATTGTATTCATCCGAAAACATGACACTAACAATTATAACCTAAAAATTATTCGCATTTTATTTTTATTCTAAACAATGCTCTATATTTATTTACTTACGAGATAAATCAATCAAGTATGTTCAGCTTTGTCTTGAAAAATATAGATTTTACGTGAATTACAGGAACAATAAAAAAAAAACGACAAGAACGGAAGGAAGCAAATTATGACATTTTATACATACGTATTTACACACGCTCATAACCCCAGCGGATGAAAGTTTTGATAAATATCTCCAGTATAAGAATATATATTAGATAACAGCATGACCATAGCGGAGTTACAAACCAACCAATCTGAATCACGTTGTAGTATTTAATCGATTCTTTCGTACTATTGATATATGATTAAATCATTTAGCCCCTTACCGTATGCGATTGCAATTAGTGTTTTTCATTAGGTACATGACAACAATAATGTGTGACATGAAAATGCAGGTGAGCATGTCACAGTGTGTTGAATTATCAACTTATGTTATAATGTAGAATATGGTTGCAGAATCAACCACAGCCTCAAAGATTGTTTTTTTTTTATATAATTTTTCTTTATATAAACCAAAATATGTCTAAAACAAGAAAATTGCGTTGCTCTACAGTGTTAAAACAATAACATGAATTTTTTACCCTAATAAACGATTTCTCTCATTTTGGTATATTGTATAACAGTTTCGTTCTTATTTTAGGCTTCAGCCAAAAAGGAAGATCTATGCTTAACAAAACTTAAACTAGATAAGAACGTAATGCGACCTCTTCTACAACAAATTATCCATCCAATTGATGAGAGTGAAGATTACAATAGATTTTTGGAATGCTTTTGGAAAGACATTGGGTATTTTGATGAGAATGGTAAACTATCGTGGGTTGAAATTCAGAAAGATTTCGAAGGAAAATTTGGTAAAGGTCCAAAATTGACTAGCGTAATCTCAAATTGTAAAAATGAATACTTAAGTGGGAATACACTTGGAGAAACTGCGGTGAAGAACCAGAATTGTTTACTGCAGGGTGTTATGGATAAAGGCTTACTTGGACATTAAGGAATGTGTATTTTTAATATTCGGCTCTTTAGATTGTATCGATACTCTTTAAGTAAAATGTGGATGAAAATTAAATAACCATCTGAGTTTTCCTATCTCTATGACTATAAGATAATTTTTTACCTTTTTCATCCTTCTGCCTCTTCACATCACGTTCAGTATTACTCAAATTTCTGAACAACTTAATCCATTTGTGCGTTTTGTTACACAACTATTGTTTGTTATCCTTTTGCTCCTTTCCTAAATAATTTTTTGTACTAGACTAGTTTCCTACCAGTCGTTTTAAGTCTCAAATTCCCCCACTGTGCCATTCTTTATAATATACTATTTGATTCTTTAGTAAATCAAAGAATGTATATTTCCTTGACACCATCTTCATTTTCCATATGCTAATATCATTATCTACTCGTGTTTTATTTATTTATTGTAATTTCTTTTACAATACATTCTTTTATTACACGTTTTAGCTTGTTTAGTTTACTCTTACTCTGTTTCATCTTCCTTCCCTTTCTGTTTTTCAAATCCCTATCATTCCCTATCAACCCAGGTTACTTCCTGCTTTTGTTCTTTATTGTATAATCCTCTCCTTTGTTTGTATTTTTAATATTTTACAACTTTATACTTTACAAACTGGTTTTATTTATGAACATGGGTAAGAAAGTTAAGTTTTCTTCTCTAGAAATGAAAGTTGTAACGTGCAAAAATCGATATTTGATTCGTTCGTATCGACATTTTTATAGTCACTATTTTAAAATTACCTTTGGATGGGAAACTTAAAGACTTATACAGGGTGTGCCAGGACTAATGGGAAAAAAGTCGGGAACGTATAGGTTGAGTCAAAATAATGTTAGTACTTCATATTAACTTTTTTAATATAGGCCCTCGTTTTCCAGTTATAGGGCTCCAAAGTTGGAATTTTAAATTCGTTTTTTATGTTTAATTTTCCTACTATTCATTTGATCTTTATAAAATTTTCAGTATACTTTGAATGCATGTGTATGTTTATTTTAGAAGTGTAAACGGATTCACAGTATTGCATTAAAACCAGGGACGTACTAATCGTAATGGTTAAGGATCCAAACCTATTGTAGGGATGACACTCCCTGTATAAAAATTTTAAAAATGGATTCCTCATACCTTAAGTTAAAATTCGATAAAATAAGCTGTTTGGCTGATATTTGTGTTTCATTAATGCACTTTAGACCAATTTGCGCATTCGCCATGTTTTGTAAGGATAATTCCAGATAACGAAGTGAAACTAGTTTAATTATACAATGCCCAAGATTTACCTAATGTAGTATAAATAAAGATTTTAGCGATAGTAAAAGGTAACATCATTAGCAACTCATTCAGTAGAAACTTTTTAGGCGCCCGAAAGTTTTATGCTGAATACTTTCCAAACAGAGCATTGCCAGACAGAGGAATGTTTGAGCGTATTGATCTCAGGTTACCAGAGACAGGTAAGACTAGGCAAATTAATTTATTTTGCATGTTGTACAAAATCAAATTTATAATTTTAGAAAGTTTTTTGCCAAAAAAAGGTAGGTCCAATACGAACTGTACGTACTGTAGCACTTGAGCAAGACGTACTAAGCTCAGTTGATAATGAGCCATCATCTAGTGTACGAAAACTATGAAGAGAACATAACGTCTCAGAATTAGTTGTTCATCGCATTCTAAAAGAACAACTACTGTATCCTCTTCACGTAGAAAAAGTACATAGAATGACAGCGGATTGACGAATCCGGTTTAACCAGAAATAGAGTCATTAATTCTCAAAATTTTTACTTATGGGATGATGAGAATCCACATTGCATTATCCAAACAAAGAACCAGCAGAGATTTATAGTAAAGGTTTGGGCAGGAATAGTGGGAAATTATTTAATAGGGCCATACCTTATTGACGGTACTCTGACTGGTCCAAAAATATTTGGATTTTTTAAAGAACGAGTTTGATGATGTACCAATACAAGCTCGTGGGAATTTGTGGTTCATGTACGATAGCGCCCCTCCTAATTTTAGTTTAAATGTACCGCAACACTTAAGCATAAGGTTTGCTAAAAGGTCGGGGAGACCCGTTTCAATGGCCACCGCTATCACCAGACCGCAATTTTATGGATTCCTTTTCTGGAGTTATCTTAACGATTTAGTGTATGCAACATCTGTGCAAACAAGGCAAGATCTAATAGAGAGAATTGTTTTTCACTGCAATGCTGTTCACAATAATCCGGGATTGCTCTCTCAGGTGCAAAGAAACAACACTCGTAGACTTAGGAAGTGGGAGGAGCTCATATTGAACATTTATAATAACGTTATTTTTTTGTTGGTTAGTAACTAGTTTTAGTCTTACTTGTATTTTTGGACGTTTTCTTAATGGTATAATAACTTTGTATTTCGTAATTTTGATTGAAAGCAACTAATTACGTTGTTTGAATACCTGTTTAACTTACATGAAATGAGTTGTTAATGCTGTTACCTTCTACTATCGTACCTGGCTTTAAGGCAATACTCTGAATCTGTTTACACTTCTAAAATAAACATACCCATACATTCTAAGCATACTGAAAATTTTATAAAGATCAAATGTACAGTACGAAAATTAGAAATAAAGAATGAGTTTAAAATTCCAACTTTAGAGGCCTATAACTCCAAAAAGGGGGCCTGCATTAAAAAAGTTTATATGAAGTACTAATATTATTTTGGCTCCTCCGTACGTTCCCGACTTTTTTCCCATTAGTCTCGGCTGACCCTGTATTTACTAGTTCCTTTGGTACCTGTCTCCATAATAGTATAAATTGTATAAGTTTCTGGATTACAATTTATGTATTTAAAAGCATAAAATTGACACATCAAAATCTGGGGGATTTCTACGGTTGACATGGTGGTTTCAAAACCGCTTACATAAAACTGATGTGCTTCATCTGCTGATTACCACTACAGGACAGTACCTGTACCAAATTTACAATCTTTATTTTCCAAATTTTTACAAAGTTTTAAGAACCTTTTAGTAACAATGGGTCTGATAATTAAAAACATTATTTTCTTTAATAACGTGCATGGTTAGCCATTTTGGTGTGAAAATGAAGTATTCTCTTTTTCTAATTTAATCGATCCAATCATAATTTCTATAAGAGAAATTTTCGAAATTAAGGTATTTCTCTATCGCTATTTTTGGGCAGATATATAAGAGTCGTTTCACAAAAGGCTAAGCTATCTGCGTTTATTGAATTCACTTGTAGTTTTACATTTCTTTCAGTGTCGATATACCAAAAATCACTAGATCGCTGTTCGCACGATTGAAAATTAACTATAGTTGCTAACGAATACCACGTACAGCTGACCTTCAATCTATAGAGGTAAAGCAACCTTATCTGACCAAAATACAATTACTTGCCTTACCTTATTTTTAGCTCTTTTCGATTTTACTTATTCGCTTTGCTCTCCGATTTAATCCCTGATTTTAGCTTGTCGGATTACTTCAATCTCTTTTGTGCTTTTCTTTCTGGCCGCTGTAGATGTTTCGTTTGTCTGGAATTAATTGTATACTGTGTGGCAGCTAATGATTTACTCTCCCTAGAGGTTTTACCTTAATGTTGGGTACCAGGATGTATAACCTTAACTTAAGCCAAAGTATAACAACAATTATTGTAACCTTATACGCGGCTGCTAAAGTATATAAACACTATTATTATTAGATGGCGTCAAATTGTAACATTATAAAGTATAAACACTGAAACTGGGCCAATTTATAATGTTAAAACAAAAGCGATGATGTAATAAATTGATCGAATAATTTTAATTAATAAAAATAATTACCAAATAATAATCGCTACTGCCGTCGGCTCATCGATAGATTGAGATAGGGTGGGTTCAAATATACAGGGTTCAATTAACGCACCTGAAATACTGCATGTTTTTCTTCAGCTTAATTATTTTCACTTATCCTTAATTCATTAAAAAAATGTTATCTAAAAATTATGAAAAAATGATAAATTCTCGAGCGCCATGTTGTCTTTTTTTTATATATCTATCTAGGAACAACAAAACCTAGTTAGTGAGTACTATTAAACAAATTAACACAAATGAAAATAAAATAACAAGTTATACATAAGTTTATTTAATATATGATTGAAAACGTAAAAAATCAGAAGTCATAAACTATACTAAATTATATAAAAAAACATTACCTTTTAACGGTTATGTACATACACTGTATCTGGTAACTATGAACCAGAATGGTTCATATGGTGAGGTCAATGTCTTGCTTAGTTATCCTTAAAATATGGAATTTCCTTGAAGTTTAATTCGCCAAATTTATTTGTAAAAGTATGTAGAACTTGTGTTGTAAATGTAATTCAAGTAAAACTTGCTATTTAAATTAATAGAATAGTAAAATTACGGACTTATACGGGCCATTAAAAATATATTATAAAAATGCCATATAAAAGTATGCATTAAAAAAAGTACTTAATTAAAAGGTGCTTAAGAAAAAGTACTTAAGAAAAAAAAAGTGCCTAAAAAAAAGCAAAGGCTTTAGTTTTAAATATAATGAGAAAAAAAAATAACTTACCACCAAAATTTTATAAGGTAGAATATGGTTGCAGAATCAACCACAGCCTCAAAGATTGTTTTTTTTATATAATCTTTCTTCATATAAACCAAAATATGTCTAAAACAAGAAAATTGCGTTGCTCTACAGTGTTAAAACAATAACATGAATTTTTTACCCTAATAAACGATTTCTCCCATTTTGGTACATTGTATAACAGTTTTGTTCTTATTTTAGGCTTCAGCCAAAAAGGAAGATCTATGCTTAACAAAACTTAAACTAGATAAGAACGTAATGCGACCTCTCCTACAACAAATCATCCATCCAGTTGATGAGAGTGAAGATTACAATAGATTTTTGGAATGCTTTTGGAAAGACATTGGGTATTTTGATGAGAATGGTAAACTATCGTGGGTTGAAATTCAGAAAG
This sequence comes from Vesta saturnalis, assembly GCA_036346205.1. Classification (NCBI taxonomy): domain Eukaryota; kingdom Metazoa; phylum Arthropoda; class Insecta; order Coleoptera; family Lampyridae; genus Vesta; species Vesta saturnalis. The sequence continues at coordinate 305,129 of JARFJB010001383.1, read as the reverse complement.
ATTTCGAAGGAAAATTTGGTAAAGGTCCAAAATTGACTAGCGTAGTCTCAAATTGTAAAAATGAATACTTAAGTGGGAATACACTTGGAGAAACTGCGGTGAAGAACCAGAATTGTTTACTGCAGGGTGTTATGGATAAAGGCTTACTTGGACATTAAGGAATGTGTATTTTTAATATTCGGCTCTTTAGATTGTATCGATACTCTTTAAGTAAAATGTGGAGTAAAACTTGCTATTTAAATTAATAGAATAGTAAAATTACGGACTTATACGTGCCATTAAAAATATATTATAAAAATGCCATATAAAAGTATGCATTAAAAAAAGTACTTAATTAAAAGGTGCTTAAGAAAAAGTACTTAAGAAAAAAAAAAGTGCCTAAAAAAAAGCAAAGGCTTTAGTTTTAAATATAATGAGAAAAAAAAATAACTTACCACCAAAATCTGATGGCACCAAATATAAAAAATTAAGTAAAAATCATGCTTATAGCTGTAATATTCAGCATTAAGCGAATTAAAAAAAAAGCTTTCAGAATAACTCAAGTGTATTCCCCTTAAAAATCTTCACGCTTGCGCGGATACAGTAATATAAATCCAATTTTTTTTAAGAAAGGGAACTAAAACTATTTATGTAATATTACTCCCAAAAGATATGTTCTAGGAAATGCCAATTAAATTGCCATTCTCAATTCTACATATTAACAATTAAAAACTTTTCTAATATTATGCCAAATAAATGAACGATTCTTAAATTAATGTACTTTTTAATACAACCACAAAAAAAGGTTGTTACAGATGTGCACTGGTTGGTGATGACGATTTGAACTGCTTATAACTTATGCTCATTATAGGTCTACATTAACTAGGACTAACTGCAGGATATAAAGTAAAATACCTCGACAAACCACGTCAGAACATTCCGATCAGGCATGCGATAATATTATGCAAACACTAAATCGTATTGTAAACTTTCCTGTGTTGTGACCTGCCTTCTGAAGGATCGATACAATTTCTCCAAACTAAAAGTGTGTATCAATTAATAAGATCGATAAAGTTTTAATGTAATAATTACGTTTTTACTTTTTGGAATCTGCAGTTTCGGTTGGTTTGTTTAACGATCATATTCTATAAATCACTCTTAGGCTACTCAATATTCTTAAACATGTAAGAAAATTAGAGATAACGTTAATAATTTCGTGTAGTTGCAATTATATATCTTGAATTTAATGACAAACTTACTCTACCAACCAAACAAACGGTTATGTTAACGTTACGCGTCCATTATCTGGGTTTCACCAATTATTAACTGCGGGCGTTGCTGGAGTGTACGTTTTTTTTGCACAGTAGCATTCTATGTAATACCGGTTGTGCTTGGTATAAATGAATATGTGTAGTGCTTGGAAATATCGAGCGGGATATTGTAACCTTTTTATTTAAATTCATATTTTAAATTTAAGACTTGTTTATACGATCGGTGTGAGCGTTCAGTGGATAAATGACATTACGTTAATTGTCTGGTTTGTTGATATTTAAATCGTTGCTAAGGTCAATTTGTGCACTGAATAACTCCTTACCGAATATATTCATTTCAGGTTTGATTATTGGGGATAACTTTGTAAAACGACGGCAAGTTTCGTATTCTAAATAGATATTTAGCCTGTTTGGCTGTAAAAAATTCTCCATTTCAGGTAACCTTGAAAGATCTGTCTACGACTCGACAAATGCGTTCGTCTGACACTAATTACGCTTTGTGACATTTAACTGTGATCGATATAGATCTGTTTATACAAAAGTAGGTTATTCTCCAGTGAGAATTTGTTTTTTCTTAAATTCAAACAGTTGGATCAATATAAGCCTATGTGATAATTAAGGGCGATCAATCGCTATGCTCTATATTTAGATTTTTACTTTCTTGCTAAACAGGAAAGTATTGTGGTCGAAAAAAAATCGAAAGTAATAAGTTGCGTTATTTTGATGTTTTACGACTCCCTGAACCCGAAAAAATAAATATTAGAAAATTTTTTAAAATGTCTGTCTGTGTGTGTGTGTGTGTGTTTGTGTGCGTATATGTGTGGCTGTGGTCACTCGCCAGCCGAAACTATACGGACGATTTTGATGAAATTTAAAATAGCCTACGAGAAAATTATGTCGACAAAACAAGCTTTTAAACGCAATAGGTATACAGGGGGTGAAAATAAGGGTGTTATTTTCGGGGAAAATTTTCAAATTTTAACATAGAAGATTGAAATTCAGGTCCTCGCATGAAATGCAATTTTTGCAATTTTTTAAAACTTTCAAAATTGAATATGGCCGCAGTTACAGTCACATACACATTTTGTCTGTAGACATTTATATTTCCGATACCGTTCAAGATATAAAAGAATTGGAAATAGATATGCGTAGGGTGCGGATTTCTAGGAATAATGCTAAATGGTAGCAACAGGGAGAGCACGAATCTTTTTGAAAGCATTGATATTTTTAAATTTTTTTATGCTTTTTTTGCTTATTTTTGGGTTTTATGCTTATAAATTATTTTTATGCTTATTTTTTGCTTATTTTGCAATTACTAGGCTATTTTAACGTTTCCTTATGGTGATTTAAGTTTCATGAATGCAATATGCACTATTATTTTTGATAAATTGCTTTAAATTTGAAATTATTTATTTTATAAAGAAACCTTTAACCCCTAAACTTCTGTAACATTTTTCAGAATATATTTATCATTATTTACGTGTTCTTATTTTTTCTATGGCGACTGCGACTTTTAAATGCGCAAACAACTGCCTTTCAAAGTTACTAAAACTTGAAGATCATCCTCGTGACGACAAGGGTCTCCTAAACAAGATTTGTTAATATGTACGTTTTTACCTGAATTATCTGGTTGGTTGCATACTTACTTATTGTTCTACTAATCCCTGGGTCTAACAGGTAATAGGGTCTTTGGTAATTTTAGAAAATTCTAGAAAGACTAACCTTTAATCTATAACTGTTCGTTTAATGCAAAGCATTCTTAGAATTACTGCCAGCTGATTTTTGTTACTTCTTATGGGGCAGTTTGAATCGTTTAAATTGGAGAAGGGTTTGGTATATTTTTCAGTGATTAAATAAAATTGGTTAGTGAAAGTTGTGTGCAACGGAGTAACTGAATTTTCAATTAATTGTGAGATCCAGTTCAGAGTAACCCACTACCAAAAGTTAAGGCTACCGTTGAAGAATGGATAACCGATTTTCCCGAAATAAAATTTTAAAATAATAAATTGTTTTGCATAGCGCGTATAAAAACGTAAGAATTAATTGATAAAATTACTAAATATTCTTTAATAAATAGTACGTACTTTATTTCACATTCCAGTTTGGTTGTTCGAAAAAGCATAATATAATACAACACACTCAAACACATTTTCACTAAGAACAGTTAAGAAAACTTAAATCCCGTGCAAATAAACAAGAAACTATTATTGAGTCGTTGAGTACTATTTCTAAACAAGATGAACAAACCACGTTTTACCATGACCTATTATACGCATTAGTGTCGGCCAATGTTCCTTTAAGTAAATTGCACAATGTGTTGTTTAAAGACTTTTTAAAGTATTGTGGTAGGGAAATTCCAACTGAATCTACGTTGCGTAAAGGTTCTTTGGACTCTGCGTCCCAGCAAGTGATGGTTGAAGTAAAGATACGGTAGCCAATAATTTTATTTGGTTTAGTGTGGACGAAACTACAAACTCTTGTGGAAGATATATTGCCAATAGAATAATAGGTGTTCTTAATGAAGATACACAAACAAGAGCATTATTAATTGCTCCAAGCAGTTGGAAAAAATAAATAGCAACACAATTGCAAGATTTGTTAATGATGATTTAACAAATTTCTTCTTGCCTAATCCAGTTCCCAACGACAAGATACTGTTAACGTTAACAGATGCTGCACCTTATATGATATGGGCAGGGATTAACTTAAAAGTGTTTCATGCCAACTTAATCCATTGCACATGTTTAGTGCATGGTTTAAATCGTGTTGCCGAAGCCTTACGTATGCAGTTTCCACTGGTAAATGTATTTATTCGTTATGGTAGAAACATATTTCTAAAAGCTCCTTTGATGGTTCAGTTCTTTAAGGAAAGATTTACCCATACTCCTTTGCTCCCTCAACCAATAATAACGAGGTGGTGTTCCTGGTTAGAAGCAGCAATGTATTACGCAGTTTCTTTTAATAGTTTCAACGAATTTGTTACTACTTTGCCAGAGTCAGACTTTAATTCCATCAATGAATGCCAAGAACTCTTAAAAAAGCAAGAGTTACAACAAAACTTGGTATTTTTAAAAACCAATCCGAACCCTAGATATGCGTAATTAAATAAATGTTCTTTAAAGAGATTTCTTTACGTAATAAATTATGACATAAATTTGCCCATATTTAAGATGTCAATCTTAAGCAATTAATCGAAATTGATTTATTCATAAATCTCACCAAGCATTGGTTTTTTTATATTTCGTAGCTAACTTGCTTCTTCTAAAGCTACTAGTATAGGAGATTTGAATTTTCAAATATTTAATATTGATATTGTTATAGCTTTCTAACTATTTTTGTTACAAACTTGGGATTTTGGAAAGAAAATATTGTCCTGATGGAAACACTACTTCCGGTTTTTCCGGAAGTTGAAAACATTCCTCGTATTGCTGGTATAACATACGCATACTATTACGTACGTGCGTGCGTGCGTGAGTGCGTGCGTGCGTGTGCGTGAGTGCGTGCGTTCGTGAGTGCGTGCGTGCGTGCGTGCGTGTGTGTGTGGGTGTGTGTATGTGCGGGACTGATATATTCTACATGTATTTATGTGAAAGTGATTGAATTTTATGTGGTTGTGGAAATTTAAGCAAAGCAAGATTATTCTGGGAACTGGTGTTTATTATTCTTTTTCTTTCTTCTCTTTTCTTCGGCTTAGTTGAAGCCTTACAGGACCTCTCCAATTAAGTCATAATCTGGTTTTAAAAGCTGGTGGCGCTCAAAATTTACTTTCTCTCCTCATCGCTTTTACTATTAATATCTATTTGGTTGTTCTCTAGCTAACCTAATCTTACATCTAGTTTATCAACACTTCAAGACCACCCACGCCAACAATGTGCTCTGCGGTGTTTTGACCGTTGGACTGAGTTCTCAGCCGCGCTCACACAATTCCTTTCTTTGGGTTACGTGGTAGGTTAGACACGTGACAAACTAAACAATATTGCCAACACTATTTGACCATTTGTCTAAATAATCACACAGAAAAACTAATTACAGTAATCTTTTTACATATACACTTAATGCCAAAATATACTTAATGAAAGTCAATATACCTTTGATTGCATACCTGGACTTGATGTGTATATGTGCATAAATTCAATAAATTGACTGATTTCAGATTCCATGCATAATTTTAGTTTATTCGCATGGATTTGTCACCAAACTGTCAACATCGTTAACATGACTACCAACCTACACACACTTAGAGCCACAGTTGATCTATGACGGCCCGTATGCACCGTGGTGTTTTAATAGCGTTTTACGTCTGATCTTGATTAGCCGACACTTGTTAGGCAGATAATCCGGATTACAGTTAATCTCAATACTAGGGCGGTTTAGTCTATGAATTCGTAGATTATTGTTGTGTTTTCTTGTAGTTCTAACCTTACTTATACGTATTAACATTTTTGTTGACAAAAACGATTTTTATTTTCTAAAATGGAGCTAGTGGTTGAAATTTTCCTGGATTATGATGGTCACCCCATATACATTATTCGCTATGGATTTCCAAGACGATGTTAAGAACGTACCGATCTTTTTAACGATATGGATCATCGATCTTTTGTTAAGAGATTTCGACTCCACAAAAATACTGTTCTTAAGCTGTTAGAACAAATAGAAAACCAACTCGAATTTAATAATAACGTGCATTATTTTTTGGGAAATAATGGTGTATTACCTATTAATCAGATTCTTACTTGCTTAAGATTGTATCCCAATAATGCACATCAAAATTGCATTGGGGACTTTATTAATATGCACCAGTCAACTGCATCTCGAGTAATCAAAAAGTCTATAAGGCAATAGCTGGTTTACCAAATCAATATATCAGACTACCCAGTGAAGCTGATGAAATAATTAGAGCTCAAGATAGCTGTTATAAGATTTGAAGATTTCCACAAGTGATCCGAAGCATTCAAGGGACACATATAAAAACACAGTCACCGGGAGGTGAAGATGGAGAAGTGTACCGTAATAGAAAATCATATTTTTCTAAAGATATTGTTGGAAGATGATCAGGATCTATACATGATGACTGTTTTGAATTCATCCCAATTAAGCGCCGCTTCGAAGAGGGGCAGTTTCAAAATTCCGTTCTGTTAGGGGACAGTGATTACCAGCTAAATGGCTACCTATTGACACCTCTACAAAATCCTGGAAATGTTGCTGAGAATAGATAATACATTTACTACAATAGCTGCCACTGCATTACTTTACAACATTGTAGTGGATATGTTTGAGGATTGTCCACCCCTTCCAGATTAATTAAATGCGTAAGAACTTGATTATTTATTTTTACAAGGAGACGTTCCACAGCTACCTATCGCAAATTTTCGTCAGCGTTTAATTGATAAATATATCACGTGCTTGTAAGTGTTTTTCTGACGCACTTTTAATCTACTCTTCACCAGTTGGAAATCTAAGTTGTACAAATAAATATATCAAGTTGAAAATAAAAGTATTTTTGTAGTGATTTGAATTTAACCTAGACTGTTCATTTGCTATTTGCAGTTTATGCAAATCTAATTTAAGCTTTCTTTCAGTTTCCAAAAACTCCTGCTCGTCATCAATCCTATTGATTTGCTGCAAAAGGGATGTTAAAGTAGTCACGATTTGTTTGCGCCTTCTCCTGCTTAAATTGGTGGTGTTCGTTGATTCTCTTTTTGAGAATGGCTTTCTAACAGTCTTTGATCAACCTAAAAAGGAAGAGCTGAAAAACATGTCTCTTAATCATCTTTAAAATCTATAGCAGAATGAAAGCATACATAGCTAATTTTTTTTAGAAACTGGTTAAAATATTTGTGATGTATCATTCATTTAATAAATAAAGGTGTAATTTCTCTTACCAGAACCATTCAAATTCCTTCCCGATTTCTTTAATTTAATTTTAAAGCTGCTGTAACTAGTAATTGCAGATCATTCAATTTCACTACAAATTAATTATATTGAACACGTTTACAAGAAGTATTCATTTTGACTAAAATAAAGAAAAGGAATATATTAAATTAAAAGTCCTTTTTTTAAACTTCAACACATAGACCGCAATATGTCAACGATAGGCAAGAAAAAACCCGCACACACGTCACATTCCTTTCTCTCGTCCAGACCTGCCACTAGCGGACAACTCCTTTTTATTTTGAAAATTTCCTAAATCTAACACTCTCCTACTAAATTTTCTCCTTTTCCGACTGGGTCAATTTTTCCACGCTGAATATCTGGGTGTCTTAATTCTTCTGCCAGATGTGCTCATCAATATAGGCGGTTTATTGACATTCGGCAACACAGTTGAAGAATAATCATTATTAGAAGTTTAGAACGGGGTATCTTCTGCTCCTTAGCTTCTAACGGATACAGGCGTCTTCGCCGGGTAGAACCACTGTTATTCGACCCAATGACCACTGAAATCTATTTTTATTTTCATCACCTACTAGTAGTATATCTTCAACTTCTGGTGGGGAGCTAGTCACTTAGCCTCATCAGCTTGAAAATAAATTAGGTAGATATTCTTTTTGAAACCTGAGTGTCAATGCCTCCATAATTATCACGATTTTTTGGTAAGCACCTACCTCAATTTTGTCAAATTCAGGTAATCCGCTGACGGCTAGATTCCTCATGTAGAGGGTTGGAGTAAACGGTGTCAGATCGTCGGAATCTTCACTAAGACTAGGCCTTGTCAGCGGACGATCGTTCATAACTTGAGAAATCTCACTTAAACACACTAGGTTTTACCCAACATTCTCTTGAACAAATCTTTCAGGCTTCTTGTAAATAATTCCCACCAACCACCCCACCAGGCACTCGTAGGTGGATTAAACTTCAACTTCAATTTTTATACACCTAATTTCTGTTGCATTCTCTTCTAATCTAAACTGGTCATTAGAGAGTTTGACCCAACGAAACTGGTTCCTATGTCACTAAACATAACTGAAGGTCGGCTTACAGTACCTTCATGTGAACTTACTTAGTGACACTAAAAGCTCTTCTGTAGGCAGTGGGTCTCTTAAATCTAAATAAACTCCGCGATACATCGCACCTGCCAAATGTACACTCGTGGTTTTGAAGGTGAATTCGATTTGAATACGTTCATGAGGCAGAGGAGCTGGGCTACTGCTCATTTTCTTTGCGGAAAATCTTTGGCATATAACACACTTGTTGATGACATTACTGACTGCCTTTATGGCATGGGTTGCCCAATAAAGCTCTCTTCGTTTGATTTAATTGAGTTCCGGCGTGACACAGTGCTTTATGAACAAACTCAATCAACTACTTTACCAGGGAGTAACTGCCCGGAAGGAAAATTGTACTTGAAGGCCTTAGCATCTACACCTTAAGAAATCCTCTTATTACATTGATGACCAAATTATTTATATCAGGATAGGCTGCCTTTTGCACATATAACAATAAGCTCTTCGCTTTGGTACATTTTATAACCGGATGGCTTTTACTGTACACAGCATGCTGACTCCTACAAGACAACCTAATAACTCCAGTCGAGGGATTTTCCTAGACTCTGATAATAGTTATAACCTGGATTTAGCCACTAATAGGTGTAATTGTACCTCGCCATTCAATTCACAGCGAACAAACACTGTTGTTGCTGGCATCAGTAAATAAATGTAATTGCGCGCCTAACACATTCTCATCATAATTGATCCATATAGGTAACTGAAAACTAAGAAGGTACTCACCAATTTCCGCTGAACAGGACACAAACTTTTTCTTTTTTTCCTCAAGCGACTTTTCATCCCATTCTGGGAAAGCAATACCAAGTGCATCTAATTATATCCTATTTTGAAAAAAAGTATGCATAAAAACACAGAAGAAAGGGCCTTTTCAAGCTAATACACCAAGTTTTGAGATGGAATTGAAAAAAGCACGACTTTCTGCTCTAATTGTAGAAACGATTTAACTATTTCACAACGTTAATTATAGAGACGTTAATGTTAATTAATAAGTTGACTATCTAGTAGCTTATCTTAATTGATTGAAAGTAAGCAAATCTAGGAGCCTTGCGATAAACAGGTACCGAGTTATAACAGAGAAACACATATTCCCTACGGTGTGGTGGTGCAAGGATGGTGTATGTGTCGTGTCACTTACCCCGTTCTTGAAAATAATTGTACTATTGAGACACGCCGACCACGTCTCTTCTGTGCAGCCGTAAAACGGCCATGTTTGCTTACGTACCAACGAGTGCCTACTATCACGGTTTTTTTAAGTAGTATTGATATTGCAACAGAGCAGGAAGATATCGTCATCGGCCGTGTTAGCCTTTTATGTGATTTTCTGTAAGCCAGATATTATTAAATTATTATGGAAAAACATAGTAGAAGTACAAGACCAAGTAATAATGGGAAAAATGAATGTGAAAATGAAAAAGAGGAGATAGCCATTTCAGAGTTCAAGCAGCGAATACCAGCCATCCTTGCTAAAATCGCCTTCTGAGTATGAACCCGTGGAAACAGAAAGAGAGGCGTTACAAAAAAAAATTGATGTGAATAGTTGGAAAAGGAATATGCAACAACTGGAAACATATAAGTCCATGTCCTCGGAAAAAATAGTACCGGAACGCAATGAAGGGAGTGAAAGCAAATGTGAAAAAGAATGTTTGAAAAACCTTTTACAGTGGCAAAAAATGAAATATATTAAATGGCCTTGCAAATCACGAAGAACGAAATTTATACCTATCAAGTTTAGTAGCAGTTAGCCTAAATAAAAGACGTCAAGTTCATTTAAACACCAATTCACAACCAACCTGTACCTACAAATATATGGTAATTTTTTACATTTTTGACATTATTGGTATTTTTGCTTTTTAACTATGGAATGGCGCATTCGAGTTAACCGTTTGTAAGCAAGCTTTATGTTTAATCCAAAAATCGTCAAAAAACGCTTAGACCATATTGATAGCCAATCTGTCCTCTGTTCAGACCAAAAGAGGCAATCACGCTAATAGACCGAAGATGGTACTGGAACCTTTGAAAATGCAAGTTCATGAGCATATTGAGGTATTTTATAAACAAATATAGCACTATTCTCGAACAACAAGCAGAAGGCAATATTTGTCTCCCGATTTGAATCTTACAATTACGTACAATTTGTACCTCAAAAAATTCGAACCAGAAACTTACAAGACTTTTATGGTCGCTATTTTCGAAAAAATTTTAATTATCAGTTTTCGCCTTCCAAGACATGTGCAAAAGTGTGGCACATGAAAAAGCAAGACTCAGGGTGCAAAATCAGGAGAAGAGAAGAAAGGTTTCGAAACTCTAAAAAACTATACATTCTCCAGTCGGAGTGGTTCTACAAAGAATTGGAACAAAAAACGAAAAAGGCAGAAGAAAATAATCATAAAGTTTTGTTTCTTGATGTTCAGCACAACTGGTCCCTTTCCAAGGTGCAATATGGGGATGCTTTTTATTTGCGTCAGCTATGGGTCTAAAATTTTTTATGCACTCGGCGAAAACCAAAGTTGGACATTTCTTCATGTATGATGAGAACGTATGTGTGAATGGGACCAATAACGTTTTAAGCTTTTTACAATGTTATATTGAGAACATAATTGATCCAGATGTAAAGATTCCATACTTATTTAGTGACAACTGTTGGGCCCAAAATAAAAACCATACCCGGACTAGATTGTCAGCAACTTTATGTTATTCAGGTAGATTTGACACAATCGTACATCGTTTTCCCCAGTCAGCGCACAGTTCTTTATCCAGCGATATGTCTTTCGAGTACTACACTGTTTTTTCTTAATTTAGTGTATTTTTGACAGCAATACCTAAACCTTCAGAAGTTGCACTCGTTCTAAGATTCGTTGCTTTCGGTTTAACATATTACCATACGTTCAGTTTTTATTTAGTAGTTTCGCTCATTTCCAAAGCGGTATGTTATTGCATTGTAATAATATAAAAAATACACAAATAGAAAAATAAGATTTTCTATAAAATTGATTAGGTCTTTTATTATGTACATTTTTGTTTTTAATTTTTCAGTTCCTTGGTTCTATAAACTGTGATGTGCAGCTGCTTTCTCCAGACATAAACTTTCTTAGTTAACTATATTTTTTAATATTTTCCTTTCCACATTATTGTTCTAATGTTACATTAATGTTTGTGATATAGGACCAAGACCTAATGTGCTGTTGGAGCTTAGTTGTTCAAGATACCTACAAATTGTTTGGGTTGATCTTTTTAAAGTTTATTTAAATAAACGCATTATATAATGTGTGTGATTTACATGTTCCTTTAATTATACTGCCTCAGCTTTCCTCTACTTTATACCTTTCTTCTTAGATTTCTAACGTTTATTTCAAAAAGGTCATGGCGCTCTACTAGTAGAAAGCTGTGTAAAACTTGCACACTGGTCTTGTGAAAATAATGAATATTTTGACCCGCAATCCAAGTGCCCCAGTTTTCTCGCGACCTGTTTAATTAAAGTAATTAGAGCTGTATTTGAAAGAAATGAGATAAACTGTTACCTGACGGACACAAACAATGCTTAATTTTACGGACAAAGAACTTAGTCTGTTGCAGTGATCTACATGTACACGCTCACGCATACACACACACACACACACACACAGACACACACACACACACACATAAGTACACACACGTCTTTTAAAAATGTTAAAACTGTCCAACTTTTGAATATCAGACATCGATTTCTTCAAGAGAACAATCTCTTATGGTGCTTTGCGGATAAGTACGTATAAACAAAATTTCCTGTTATATACTCAAAGTATAGAATCAGACGAAACATCAAGTTATAAAGCAAGGTATTCTTGTGTGTTACTTTTTCTGGTATGCACGTTTGGATCTTAAAATATCTGTTGTGGAACCAACACACGACCTTCCAACCTACAAAATAAAAATTAAAGGAAATGAAATAATTTTAATAATAATCATTTTAGGATAATTGTGTAACCCAGTTTTACCGTCCAACTTACATTTACATATGTAGGTATAGAAGGTTATGCAATCGACTCTTTTTCACTATCGCTAAATCGACTTACTATCTCATTTTACGTTTGGGCAAGATCGGCCATGATGTCTGTATATCTGTGTGTGTGTCTGTATGTGTGTGTGAGTGTGTGTGTGTGTGTGTGTGTGTGTGTGTGTGTGTGTGTGTGTGTGTGTGTGTGTGTGTTACGTGTGCGCGTGTAGAAGTGTGAGCGTGCATATGTGTGCGTGTGGGCATGCATATGTGTGCGTGTCGGCGCGTGCTCGTGTGTGCGTATATGCATGTGTGCGTGTGTGCGTGTGTGCATGTGTGTATGTGCGTATGTCCGTGGGTGCGTATGTGCGTGTTCGTGTGTGCGCGTGTGGATGTGCGTGTGTGCGTGATCGGGCGCGTGTGCGCATGTCTGTGTGTATGTACGTTGGTATCCACGATAACTCCAGAATGAAAACACCTCCATCTTAAAAGTTTCTATTTAATCTTATTATCACTTCTCCTGGAGCTAGCATCTAGATGTCTATTAACCTCTGTCTGACATGAAGTTTTAAACGTCTGTTTGGCATAGATAATTGTTCCTGTTTTTACAATGTTGCCTATTTTCGTAATGAACTTATTATAAAAGAGGTTGCAAAATTATCCTAAAAAAATGTTCTTAAAACTTAATTTTTTATAATATGCATTTTGTAGGTTGAAGAAGTAATACACATTACTTTAGGCTCATATTAATGAATCGAAACGGATCATCCGAAGCTGTTGTTAAGAAATGGTTAATTTTCTGGGTGGTTAAATTGGTTAATTTCTTTGGTTTATTCCCACCATTTCTTCTTTTCAAAAATGCATCTATTCTTAAATATTCAAAAACATCTACGATGTGATTTACATATAAAGTAGTGCATAGCATAGAGTATAGTGGCCACAATGTATTTGGTAGTACCTTTTGGATAATTCATCCATGTATGCAAGGATCACATTTTCTGAAAATAAACTTTTAATTTCTTTACTCCTTCTCCAATTAAGAAATTTTTCACATGCATGTTTGGAATAAGTACCTTAAGTATAATATTTACTAAAATTTGGTTCAAATTACAGTTGACGTTTTACAAGGTTCTAGACAAATTTTTCAAAGTCCACCTACTTTATTAAGCAATAGAAGAACCCGACGAACGTTTATTGGGTGTAACGATAAGAATATAAATAATATTAGTAGATTATTATGTAAGATTTGTAAGTCGGTTATCGCCAACAAGCATGCCCTTACAGTTCAGATGGTAGAATACCGACTTATATTCGGAAAACAGTACGCTAACTCTGGTTCGCTCCCCGCCGTAGTTATTTTTTTATTACGTATATTACAAAAATTATTCATTTATTTATCCAAATTTCGTATTTTGTACTATATTTGTTATTATTACATAGATAAACCTGAATAGCACGGCATATCCGCACACGTGAGGAAAGATATTCTCCGTACGTATGCATAAACACAGATATATATATATATATATATATATATATATATATATATATATATATATATATATATATATATATATATATATATATATATATATATATATATATATATATATATATATATATATATATATATATATATATATATATATATATATATATATATATATATATATAATATATGTGTGTGTGTGTGTGTGTGTGTGTTGCGTGTACACACATAGATACACACACGCACGCACGCGCGCGCACTCGCACTCGCACCCGCATACCGCATCCGCACGCGCAATCGCACTCGAGCCCACGCTCGCGCAGGCGTACCGCACCCACACATGCCCGCACACCACGCCACCCACCCCACGACTCACCGACCCTCACACCCACCACCCACCAACACACTCGCACCTACCACCCACCCCACCCCACAGACCACACGACACTCACACTCACACACACACCCACCACACACACACACACTCACGACACACACCACACACACACACACCACACACACCACACACTCCACCTACACCACCACTCACACACACACCCACACACCACACCACACACACACACACACACACACACCACACACACACACACCCACACACACACACCACACACCACACCACCACACTCACACACTCACACACTCACACACCACACACTCACACACTCACACTCACACACTCACACACTCACACACTCACACTCACACTCACACACTCACACACTACACACACTCACACTCACCACTCACACACTCACACACTCACACATCACACATCACACACTCACACACTACACACTCACACACTCACATCACACTCACACACTCACACACTCACACACTCACACACTCACACACTCACACCCACACCCACACTCACACTCAACTCACACTCACACACTCACACTCACACATCACACACCACACTCACACACTCACACAATCACACACTCACACACACTCACACACTCACACACTCACACACTCACACACACACACACACACACAAACACCACACTCACACACTACACACACTCACACCACACGCACACACACGCACACCACACACACACACACACACACACACACACACACACACACACACACACCACACTCACAACTCACACACTCACACACACACACACACACACACACTCACACACACACACACACAGGCGTCAAGTGTCTGGGCAGGTTGTTTTAAAAATCTAGTAAGTGTATATCTTACCAGAACCCGACATCGGTTTCATCATGACAGTAATCTCTTATTCTTACCTATGCTTCACGCATAAGTTGGTAAAAACAAATTTCTCTATTAAAGGGTCTAATATACAGTGTTATGCAGAATGTAGAAAACATCAGAAGAAATATTAAATTCAATGCTATTGTAAGTCATAAGACAAGGTATGCATGAAGTATTGAATTTTATAACTACTTTGCTTATAATGCTGTATATTGATCTTTATCGTTAGTGCTATTAACAGCTTACTTAGTTTTCGCTTTGCAACATGAGTAGTGGCGAGGATAAGGATTTTTTCACCTATTTACTTTTTTTTTCATTTTAACAACGCACCATAGTTAAAAACATTTCTCTCACTCCACAATGTTTCCTGACCTTTTCACAATTTAGAACCCATACTACCAGGTGCATTTGGTAGTTTACTAGCGAAGTTCTAATTGTTACATGTAATAATTATCGCAAAGTATGTCACAAATACACACAGAAATGCATCTCTAAAACCAAATGCCCTCAAGTTAAAATTATTTTTTTTATTTATATTATAGTGCAGGTGTTTTCTTATGAGTAGCGGATGTGTGCATTTATTATTATTGTGCACTCAACAAATAACAAAAAACTACAACATAATCATACAGTATGAATATACTGCAGCTCCTATTTCTAAATACATAATGCATAATAAAAGCTCATAAAAAAATAAACACTTTGTGGTAAATCCAAAATTTAAATAGTCATCGCTACGTTTAAATTTTTATTTTAATGGAAAGTTTTGGTACTATCGACTGGTCTATTATAAATTTTTATCCTTCTTTGCTCTAAAAATGGCCGAATAAGTTTCTTGCAACATGAAAATGTAAACTTTCACTATTATTACACACATTTAAAATACTTAGCTTACTGGGTTTTTTAATGGTGTATATTTCTATTTCTGCTACACAAATCTAAATTTTGTACAGGTTGTCCCATTTTGGTTGTCCTCGCAGGGTATCTCAGTTATTAGCAAAGATACAGAGATGCGGTTTTCGCGAACGTTGGCTACTTTTTTGTGAAACGAAAGATGACACAAACAGAATTACTCTAGCTCTTCTCATTTTTGAGATACAGGGCGTTTTGAAAAAGTTGCATTTGAGACAGCCCCGTATCTCAGCTATACGATAACTTATAGAAAAAGTGAAAAGTGTTCTTTATATAATTTTTCCGTAGAATGCAGTGCTGTTTTCAGAATGAGTATACGGGGTCAGGTCAAAAGTTATCGGGATCAACTTCATTTTTTAAATGGGACACCCTGTCTATTTTCTCATAATTAAATTTTCCTTGTTCTAAGCATTTCAAATATGTATAGGATTCATCATTTTTTATACAAATAGCGCAGTATTTCAAATTATTAACTGGATTTGTTAGTGGCCTTTGGTACTGCAATTGTTTTACCATGGCAACTTCATTTTTTGACATTTGTCAATATTTGCAAATTTGTTGATTGTTGAGATCCTTATTGTTAGTAAAGTTTTCAATACTCTTTTCGTTATTTTGAATTTTTACAAAGTTTCAAACCATGGCGAATAATTTAGGGTACGAGAACTATGAGAAATTAGATATGATTGGGGTTTATTACCAAACAAATTTTAATGCAGAGCAAGCGAAGGAAATATATTTTGAAAGGTATTTATATTTACTGGAATGTTAGTCATCATTTGAGTTAAATAAAATGTGAATATTATAGATTTCCGGAAAGAAGGCAACCGTGTAAAAAACATTCATTAGGTTAAAACAAAATTTGGAAAATCACGGATCGTTTGAAAGGCCACGCGCCAAAACATATAGAAAAGAAAACGAAGAAAATAATGAAATAAATGTCCTTGCAGAGGTCACTGTTAACGAAAATTATACGTCTTGCAGAAAAATAGAAGAATCGGTGGGCATTTCAAAACGAGAGTATCAAAAATATTTAAAAATACCATTATAAACCATATATACCTCAAGTCATCCACCACTTGCATCCGGGTGATGCTCAATTTCGTATCGATTTCTGTAGATGGTATATTCAGAAAAGTGAAGAAAATGGTAATTTTGGTCGTTTAGTTGTATGGTCGGATGAAAGCCATATAAGCTCCGCCGGAATTTACAATCGTGCAACGAATCGTTTCTGGTCTAACGAAAATCGGCATGTTACCGTGATCGGTCAGCAGCAAGGCAGGTTTGGGTTCAATGTGTCCTGTTTCATTTTAGGAGGCAGATTAACATTTTACATGTTTGAAGGCAATTTGAACCATCAACGATATTTGGAAATTTTGGACATTTGCCTTCCAGAATTGTTTGATGATATTCCGTTAGCCCAGCTAAGAGGTTTATTTTCAGCAAGACGGGGCACCTTGCCACAATGCAAGACTAGTAAGAGATTACCTCAATACAATGTTTCAAAACCATTGGATTGGTAACAATGGACCAGTTAATTGGCCAGCAAGGTCCCCAGACCTATCAATTTTAGATTTTTTTTTGTGGGGCTACCTTAAAAATAAAATTCATTAAAGACGGTATGAAACTCAAGAAGCTTTGATGAATGCTACAAGAGAAGCCTTTGAAGAACTACATTTAAGACCCTATTTTATTAAGATCCATTCAAGAAATTCTTCGGAGATGTAGGATTTGATTTGACCATAATGGTCAGAAAATTGAGCAATATTTATAAAATTTTAATTCTTCTTATTTTCGTTTGTCTCTAAATTTATAAATAAATACATCCAATATTTATATGAGTTTCAAATCAACAATTCTGGAAATAAAATAAATTATTTTGCCGAAATTTGTATCTTCTTCAATGACATATAATTACATAATGATGGTTTTCTATATTAGGCACAAAAAAAAACAATAGAAGATTACGAATTCAAAGCCTACTAAGAAATTCAGTTAATAATACAAAATACCACGCTATTTATCAAAATAAGTGATAATTGTTATATATATTTGAAGTGCTTAGGACAAGAGAAATTTAATTATGAGAAAATAGACAGGCTGTCCCATTTAAAAAAAAATGAAGTTGATCCCGATAACTTTTTGACCTGACCCCGTATACTCATTCTGAAAACAGCACTGCATTCTACGGAAAAAATTATATAAAGAACACTTTTCACTTTTTCTATAAGTTATCGTATAGCTGAGATACGGGGGATGTCTCAAAATGCAACTTTTTCAAAAACGCCCTGTATCTCAAAAATGAGAAGAGCTAGAGTAATTCTGTTTGTGTCATCTTTCGTTTCACAAAAAAGTAGCCAACGTTCGCGAAAACCGCATCTCTGTATCTTTGCTAATAACTGAGATACCCTGCGAGGACAACCAAAATGGGACAACCTGTACAGTTATCTTCGAAGACAACTGTAATTATTATCGAAGTTTTTGATTTGTATAACATAAATACAAATATACACCATAACAAACCCAAAAACCCAAGTATTTTAAATTTGTAGCAAACTTTATTTCAAATGTTGATCTATTGTACATAAAAACGCTTTAGAATCTTGACAAGAAACGAGAGCATTATTCCTACAAGTACGTTCATGTAAAACGTTGACCAGTGTTCAAACTGCACAAAGTATTCTTACATTGGACTGGAAGCACTGTTACAGAAATTATGGAAACTAGAGTCCAGTTCGGAGTTATTGAAGTCATGAAACCAGGTTTCTCTTTGCCCATTTGGATTTGGAAATATAATGAAATTTTGAATACATAATAAATCAAAAAGTTCTTCTCAACAATTTATTTATATTTATAGACCAGCTGGTTTCGATATTTTATCTCCAGAACTCCCTAAAACTTATGATAATTAGTAACAAATAAAT
This sequence comes from Vesta saturnalis, assembly GCA_036346205.1. Lineage (NCBI taxonomy): Eukaryota > Metazoa > Arthropoda > Insecta > Coleoptera > Lampyridae > Vesta > Vesta saturnalis. Next base: position 286,319 of record JARFJB010001383.1, on the reverse strand, counting down.
CTTTAATAGATTAAATATTTGTGGAATTTCTTTTGATTTATTAATTGTTTAAACATACTACGTTAGTAGGATATTACTTAAACCTTGAGTCGTATATTCTATAATTGTGTGTTTAAATAAATTTAGTAATAGGTTATTGATACTGATTGTTATTTCCTATCGTTAATTTCCTAAATAATAAAAGCCTTAATAACAGACGGTTTTGTTTATTAAAAAACCAAAAATAAAATTTAAGTACAAATGTCAAAGGTTGCCGTAATCGTGGTTATATCCTTATAAATCAAAGCATGTCCACAGTTGTCAGCATAAATACTAAATATAGCCTATATCGTTATTACGAAATTATGAAGCCTTTTATAATTTTTTTCTTTTTTTCAACGCTTATGGCAAGGGTAAGAATTTTTGCACAAGTAACCAAAATCGTTTATACATTCTTCAACAATATTATTGGTAGATACTATACATATACAGAATAATATAATTGTATTGCTTGACTGCTAAAAAAACATTATGCTCTTTTTATTTTAAGATGTCTGCGGAAAGAAAAGATGAACTCTGTTTAAAAAATTGAACTTAAGCGAAGACATAATGCGGCCAGTTCTTCAAAAAATTATCCACCCACTTCAGGAAAATACAGATTACAACAATTATCTTGAATGCTATTGGAAAGAATTACAGTATATGGATGACAAAGGCAAGCTGTTATGGAGTAATATTCTACATGATTACGAGTTAAAGTTTAAACGAGGTGACACGTTAACAAATGTCATTGTTCATTGTAAAGGTCAACGTTTGCGTGGTGAAACGAATGGAGAAACTGCTGTGAAAAACCAAAATTGTTTAATGCAAGGTGTTATGGACAATCATTTAACGGGTTAACGTTTTTGTAATACAAAAAAATTAATATTATTATGAATTTAAGAATAATCCCTTTTTTGTTTTAGAAGCTTTGTTAATTTTGTATTCTAACTTACTCATCTTATAATAGTACTACATCCAGTTGGAAACCCTTACCTTAATTCATTTACTGTTATTATATCCAAAAGGTTTAATTAAGATTACGTATATTAGATATAAGGTAATGTCGCTAATTTTATACACTAGCTCAGTAAAATAATTATTTTCGTTTAGAAACTTACTTTCGTATCTGTCTTGCCAATAATCAGAGTGAACATAAATTAAATGTTAAAAGTAATACATTGAAAAGATTTTTGGGCTAATAAAATATAATTTTGAAAACTCTAAAGAAGGGCATACATATAAATAGCTAAAAGAAAAGGAAGATTAGCCGTAGACTTATCTAAAACAAGGCCAATAGTAACGTGGGTCGGATGACATATGAATAGCCTAAAAGGGAAAAGTAGTGAAATAAGTTTCAATATTACGTTGATTCACGTACACATATTTCTACAATAAATGATATATATATATATATATATATATATATATATATATATATATATATATATATATATATATATATTGGATTGATGAGCCCGTAGCATATACGAACCGTACGCTCTTGAGCCCGAAAAAACGTACCCATATGTATATCATCAAAATATGATTGTATAGGCACCAAATCGTGTAAATCCGAAAATTAGATCGGGCTTCATAATGTCCGTTTATACCTCCACTATATAAAGAATAGTCCTGAGGAGGCCGCTTCAGAGGTCGCTTCTATATGCAAACTTTCGATCATAACGGTACGTTGTGTGGCCCACATCTTTAAAACATTGAAAATGTTTAGGTGACGTACGGGTACGCAGGTGCATATTTTTATTATGGTGCTTCTCGCATAAGATACTGTAATCATAATAGATATTTATGTATTAAGGGCATAATCAGAAGATTATGGCTCGAGGGAATGTTAAAAGCCCGACGCGAAGCGGAGGGCTTTTATATTCCTGAGAGCCATAATCTAATTATGCCAGTGGTACTACAATGTTTTATTTTATTTTGCACCATAAAACTGGAACAAAATTTTAAAAAGATTCAGTATTTTCGGCAAGTTTTTAAATGCAAATGCAGTGAAATAAAGTCGACAGTAGGCTAATTTGTTGTTACTAAGATACTGTGATATTGCTAAATTGTTGCTAAGGTACTGTTTGTTTGTAAATAATGTGCATTCTAAAATGGAAGGTGAAAACGCAAAAACTTATTCACAAGAAATTTTAGATGAATTTGAGGCCGCCCAGGCAAAAATAATTCCAAGTAAATCGAAATATTTATACATAAAAGAGTACGAAAATCTTTGCGCGTGGCGGTGCACAAAAAAATGTGTCCACAAAATGTGATGAAAAAGTTGTGATGGAATACTTGTCTCAAATGGTAAGGGATTCTATATATACATTAGTCAATTATCTCTATTCAATAAATATCTATTTTTGCAGTCAAAGATCTATAAGCCGTCGTCACTGTGGTGTTTATATTCTAAATTGAAAAAGATGTTCAAGTTGAAGGAAGATGTTGATATATCTCGTTTTTCCATGCTCACAGAATTCATGAACAATAATTCTGTAGGTGATCAAGCTAAAAAGTCCTATGTATTGCAACGGCATCAAATTGAAGAATTCATGTTGAAGGCGCCTGATCATACGTACTTGTTAGTTAAAGTATAACGATTTTAGTTTTTTTTTTGCAATTCTCATTATAAAAACTATTGTGTTTTATAGGTTGTCACAGCCTTTGGTATTTTTGGAGCATGTCGTCACGAAGAACTGCACGATTTGGCTGTACAGGACGTAACAACTGAGGGATCAGTGCTATTAGTGAAGATAAAAAAAACCAAAACATGTACTTCGAGGCAATTTACAATTGTACCAAGCGATGGATTGGTTGATTACGTCTCTTTGTACCCAAAATATGCAGCATTACGACCGGAACATACTAAAACTGACAACCTGTTTTTGTCGTATCATAATGGCAAATGTAGTGCTCAGACTGTTGGGAAAAACACCTTAGGCAAAATGCCGAGGATAATAGCAGTGCTTTCGCAGAAGTGCGGCGACGATCTTTGCAGAAAGCGGTGGTAATACAAGGGCACTGAAGCAGCTTGGTGGATGGCGATCGTATAAAGTAGCCGAATCATATGTAGAGAATTCTCTGCAAAATAAAATTAAAATTGCTCAGAACATTACTGGTACAGCAGCTATAAGTATACCACAAAACGGCGAAGGAACTGTCAGCTTTGGTGTTGGCTCATCTGGAGTTACAATTTCAAATCCATCCAACTGTACTTTCAATTTTTATAAAGAATAAGTTTCATTACTATTATTTTTATTAATAAAGGTTGTATAGTAAGGTTGTTGTTTCAATAATTATTTCAACTTACGTGACATATCATGTTATGTGTTTGCTGTCAATCATGCTGCTTAGCAACAATGACCTTTTTAATAAAATTTATTTATAAGCCTTACATATTTTTATATAAGTTATAAACGAAGGCTTTAACTACAACCCAGTTCCTTCCAGAATATTTTTACTTTACAAACTGACTATTAATCACAAACCGGCGGTAATTGCACTGGCTTGGTACATGACCAAATTTCTATAAATAGAAAGAATTCCATTCATGACACTGTCCCAATCCCCATGTTATCAGTGTTCAGTAAATATTTTTATTGTTCTTCCTCTTTAGAGGAAACAAAGATCATTTTTCAATAATTGTAATTTGATGTATTATGATAAGCTAACATTTTATGTAGTCTTAAACATATTAATTTTCCCATCTGCTTTTTAAAGACCTAAACTACCATAATTTATAATAAAAATTGATAATTCTGGTCCTTGGTGTATTTGTTTATCAAATATATACAATCTATCTAACCGTTTCGATAACATTACAGTTATCCTCGTCAGTAGTAGTATTATCTAATAAAATGGTTAAAGATGTTCAAATCAATTTTGTGAAATTTGAAAAATTAAAACATAAACATAAGACTGCCATTAATATAACAATTTGGAAAATGTATAAAGCCAACTATAGAATACAATTTTAGTAAAGAATAACTAGATCATTAAATAATTAAATATTGTTAAACTATCTCGGCATCGTAATAAAGAAGTGAGTAACTATAATAGCTGTGCTTTACGTTTCCTTAATTTTTCAAATTGTCTAATAGAATAATAAATAATAAGTTTAGGACTAAAATATGAAATATTACAACCTCGTATAGGTAACAAACAAAATACACCCACGTACTACACAAAATTAAAAAAACACCGAACACTTTTCAATAGCTAAGCTATCGTCATCAGCGGTCGATCGCTGATAATGATAGCTTAGCTATTCAAACGCGTTCGTTGTTTTTTTTTTATTTTGTGTGGTAGGTAGGTGTATTTTGTTTGTTACAGATCCTGCCATAGTTCCAGTGGTCTAAATTTTTCTTGTATAGGTAAAACATCCCATTGTATTAAAAAATCTGCCGACTTTGTCAAAAAAATACATAATTTCAAAATTGAAGGTGATATAATGGTCAGTTTTGATGTTGTTTTCTCGTTTTACAAATGAAACTATTGAATATATTGATCTTTTTCCAAAGAATATAACCATTCATTTTCAGCACTGTCTAACTACTACTTATTTTCGGTGTAATAGTAAATTCTATAAACAGATTGATGGTGTATCAATGGATAGTCCCCTTAGTATGCTGTAGCTACTTTTTACATGGAAAAATTTTAAACATGGGGAAGAGGCACTAGGTACATAAGTTTTTGGTTTTTATAAGTGGTGTATATACCAGCATCCACTTTACCATGAAAAAATAAACTAATGGAAGTTTACTATTTCTTGACATATTAATATATAAAAATATTAATTCACTATCTTTTAAGATTCACCGAAAGTTGACACACACTGATAGATATCTTCATAAATTATTCAACCACCGTCCACGTCAGAAAGTTTGTGTAATTAAATCTTTAGTAGATCGAACAAAACGAAGTTGTGATCCTGAATTGTTAAAGATGATTGGAAATATTTAACAAAATTTTTACAAGATAATGGATATTCACATACTGATGTTAATAATGTTATTACACCTTCTAGACACAACCTTAAAGAGAAACTAGTTTTAATGTTGGTACTGCTTTTCTTCCTTATATAGCTAATGTTACAGATAATACTGAACAAATTTTAATTGAATATGGTATTAGGGCTATTTTTAAACCTACAAGAAAAATTAAAGGAGATTTAATGTTACCTAAAGATGTTTGAAACCTATCATCACCTTCCGGAGTCTATCAGTTATTTTGTTCATGTGGAAAAGTATACATTGAACCAAAAAACGTAGCTTTGATACGAGACCTAAAGAACATATGAGATTTTGTAGATTAGGTCAACCAGAGATGCCTGAGGTAGCTGACCATGCCTTAAAATAATTTAAATCATGATATTCAGTTTGGAAATATGGAAATATTGTGAAGGCAAACTCATTATTATGTTCATATTGAGATATATAAATAATTTTAATAGACAAGAAGAAAATCTCCGTTTAATATAAAAAAAAGGTCTTTATTTTAATTTTAGATTTTTGGTGTGTCTAGGTTTGTGCTGTTTTTTCCTAGACCTTAAAGTAAATGCTTTACCGATTATATTTTGAATTACCACAGCAACGTAATTAGTTAAAAGTAATTAAAAATTACATATTACCTTACGTATTATGCTTTTCATTGTTAAATAGCACTTACACTTATTGATAAAGCTATTTCTTTGTTAGATTTAACTGGATTATTTTAATCGGTGTCAAGTTTCTATTTGTCAATGCTTCTATTAATTTCAAATTGAAGTTTTCACAAATTTACACTTACATCGTATTTTGATTAAATTTTGTTAAATTTGTTTTTTGGTTGACATTTTTCATTGTTAGCCTTCGACCGTTAGAGTGTGTTCTGATTTGTCATTTTCAAGACAGCTTAACAATATTTAATTCTCTAGTTATTCTTTACCAAAATTTTATGCTATAGTTGGCTTTACGCGCTTTCCAAACTGTTATATTAATTGCAGGCTTATGTTTATGTTTTAATTTTTCTAATTTCAAAAAATTGTTTTAAACATTTTCACAATTGTATTAAATAATACTACTACTGACGACGATAACTGTAAGTGTTCTCGAAACGTTTAGATAGTTTCTATATACAAATACACCGTTTAAAGTGTCCAAAAAGGATAAGTATTTTAATATGCATAATAGTGGTGAAAGTTTACATTTTCATATTCCGTTACTTCATGTTTGAAATTTTCCTTGACAGCGTATTGGTCATGCTTCTCTGCTTAAAATTGTTCGTGTAAGAAACTTTTCAGCGAAAGACACATTACCGATAACATTAAAATTTGTAAGTATCAAGTGGTATTATACATTATCTTGACCTTCCGCTATTGGAAATAAAATACTGACAAACCTAATGTTTTAGCGCACTTTTTAGATAGGCCAATTTCCTTGGAAAAAAGTCTTATGGTCTCGATAGCCAAGAACTAAAAGTCGTACCTTACATTTCTATTTTGACCAAAATTTTGAGGAGACTGGTGCTCAAAACCTTTCGTTGAAATGCTAAAAATTGTGCGTTATCGGAATAAGGGTTGTGTGGGCAATACATACTTGTTTTTTCTTTTAAGATTATTTCATGGCCTTTTGATCGTAGATTTTACGTTGTGATAGGTGTGCAAAACTTTTGTAGCTCAGTCACAGATCGTGGGAAAGATTGTTAGACCAGAGAAAAAGTTGTTAAATAACACTAGAACTGACCTAACTATCCTCAGAAATCACCGCGCAAAAGAGTTTTAGCTCTCCTACATTTAATTCACTTTGATCCGAGCTGTGCTAATTAATAAGAATTTAAAACATGAACATTAAATTTCGATTGCTCATGCCTTTTTCAGCTACAAAATTAATTATTAATTAATCATAACGATCTGTTAAAATTACAAATAAAGCTCCACAAATTAAATGACCTTGTCACAAAAGAGTAATTCTACGAAATATAATTGAAAATAAGGAGAAGAGAGTATAATACGTGCATGTATATATATATATATATATATATATATATATATATATATATATATATATATATATATATATATATCAATGCTAATGACTGGTAAATATGACTACATTGTTTATGTTTACATCGATTGTAGACTTACTTCAAACTACAAATTTATTGTAGAAATGTCTATCCATGACTCAACGTAATATTATAATATTATTATTATTATTATTTCACATTCTTATTGCAGAAACAGCTGGAATATACTGCAGTTCTCCTCGCCACGAAGGACACACAGAAAACAAATATCCACTCAACATAGCATGGCACTTAAAAGTACTTCCAATTAATATCGAGGGAACCTTAACCAGAAACGTTACTAAACAGGTCAATTTAGTCCAGACAAAATTAAGGATACATATGTAAACTGCACGATTTATATGTAAACATGTAACCATATAATGATTTAGGTTTCAAGCATACAAAAACGCTTATAGCTTATATGATATTTGTTGTGAGGAATATAGCCATACGCAATGCGTACATAACAAAAAAAGTAATCTTAGAAGAACATTTGCAAGAAAGAGTATCGTCACATTTCGACGGACAAAGGGTAACAATGAAATATATCGCCATAAAGAGTTAGTCAGTGGCAATTCGTTAAACACCATATATGATAGTGATAAAAGTATTCCTAACTAAACACTTAAACATACCAAATAGGAATCTAGTAAATATATTAACCAAACTAAGATAGAATAGTCTTTTTCCTCATTACTCACAGGACTGTGTTGTAATGAATCATTCAATACAGAATGTATACTTAAATTTCTAATATACGTGTCAAATAATAGCAATGTTGTAATGAAAACATTAGTTGAAAGACTTTAAAGCAAAAAAAACTTGGACACCACAGTTTTACATTAAGAATAACATAAAAAAATTAAATTTTACTTTATACACCTTTTCTCTAACTCATTTAAAATTATCGATCTACTAGATGACAATGTACAGGGGTCCATCCTGCTGCAGCCACATGGTCCTTCATGTATGCTAATCCATAATTTCCATTAGAAGTGGGAGGTCATTTTAAAGAAATTCTCGATATCTCACCCCACTCAAAACATCATCAAAACAGAACAAACCGATCACTTGATCCCTAAGAATTCCGACCCAAACACTCAGTGACCACCTATTTTGATGATCATTAATTATGTGCATCCAATGAGGGTTTGCAGTAGCATAGTAATGCATCGTCTGTTGATTAACGGACCCATTACTCTTAAATGTTACTTTGTGACGAAAGTTTTAGTCGTTATTAATCAAATTGTCCATGGTTTCACAAAAATTTCTTCGATTTTGACAATCAGCTCCATAAAGTTCTTGATGTAGCTCAAGATGGTAGGAATTATACTTGTATTTCAACGTAATTCGATTAATACTGGTTCGCGATAAATAAGTATCTACCTCAATTTCTCCGCAACTTCATATCCGCTTCACCAAGACTGTGTTACGTGCAAACTTCAACTTTGTGCTAAAACTTACCCCAACAGAGGAGATACCTTTTATATAGGACTTGCCGGTAGCTCGGTCACGGTAGAGATGGATGGGTCCCACAGTGATACAGATGGTAATTAGCTGAAGAGAAGGGCGCCAGCTAGAATGATACAACAGCCAGCCCTAGATAACTAGTTAATTTGCCACTTCTCTAGCCAAGTAACGAAATATGTGCAAGGATCTGAGTACTAGGAAGAGAATAGTTGTAAAGTAGAAAGTCCCCAAAACAAAAGCGGTATATTAATTTCTAATAATGGCAGTATATAGTTTGCATTTGTATGTACACACACACACATATAATATATATATATATATATATATATATATATATATATATATATATATATATATATATATATATATATATATATATAGTTTACATACCCAAAAAAGTAGAAAGGAGATAATTCCCTAAATAAATAAGTAATTCACTCGTGTTACACGAATTGTTAACCACAGAGAATACATAAAATATTTGTGCTCTTAAATACACAATATAGCAAGCCACCCAAACAATTGAAATTAAAGCTAAATTTACATCCAAAAATGGCAAAGTAACATACAGAATTGCAAAGTTAAGTTATGCTAGAACATAGGTTTATAGCCTTTAATAAAATACAGTAAACAGGTAATTTAAGCATTCCCAAAGTTGTAAAGGCACATTGAATAAAAGATTATAGTAACAATACAATTGCTATGAATAACTTGCAGTAAATATAATAGAAATGATCAGGTGGTTTATAAAACCTTTAACTCGAATCTGTTGAGCTGAATGCATCCAGGTACTGCACAGTTTCTTACAAAACAGTGTTCAAATAACCAATAGACATGCTATTTTTATAGTCAAACATTTTACCCAAAGCAATTTACTGTAAAAGCGCAAAAATTTGTGCAATAACACTTAAAGTTTTACCACAAACATGTACATAAATCAATACAACTTTTAGGATTGGTCACAGATTAATCAAAGCATTAAGGTACCCGAAGAGTCTGAATATGAGTAATTTATAACTTATCTTTCATATCCCAGCCTGTCAGAAAGTTATAATTTTAAAATATTTCACAGGTGTGGAAGTAAAATTTCTTGCTAACTATGTAATAAGTAACACACTTCATCAGCGAACTGCCAGTATGTCCAACAGTATACGAATTATATACAAATGTACATATATTCACACAGCATACCAGTATATTTAGATGTTGTACGAAAACTATATTATGTGGCGTACCAAAGGTACCTCTAAAATTGAATACATATAGCCAAATGAAAGCATGAATAGCCATCTTACCTTCAATGAGGTAAAGAATCAGAAAAGTATTAATGGTAACGTAGAGAAATGGATTCGGTTAATTTCGAGTATGAATTCCCATAAAATAAAAATAAATCTAGCAACCGTTTAAGTAGGTTGTTACATTCTTACCAGCAAATCTAAAGTATAAAAACCACTTCGTGTTTAGAGAAATTTGTGAGGTTAAGTATAACCCCTTTAGCTAATTGGTTTAATGGATTTAGTTCTTCAATCGAACCAGATTGATTGCCCAATAGTTTGTACCCACTAATTATAGTGAGTTGGCATAAAATTTAGAAAAATGTCATAAAACCGATAATCATCGATGGGCTAAATAAAGTCCAGAAATTTACATTTTTCTTTTAGGAAACACAAAATGGCTTTTCTTTCGCCAAGCACAGACCGAAAGGAAGTGAAATTAAAAAACAAATATGCGAATGTCAAGCGGATATATACCAGTGGCACCCAACACATGAAGTTGAAATGTAACTTATAAGTGACCATCAAAAGGTTTACCTAACCAACAGAAATGTTTTTTAATTGTGAAGCGTAATATATTCAAGAAACTACAGAGATAAACTTAGAGAAATGTTATTATTTTTAGAAAAATAGAAAATTTAAAGAAACACGAGCAATTCATTAATTCTAATAGATCGCAAAAATTTACTTAATAGTACAGCAAAAGTAACGAATGTAACAACTGTATACCATTTTAATTAGTTCATGACGAGTAATGTGCATCTTGGGACATATAATCTTTACAAGAAAATTAACATATTGTAAAATTGGCATAAGTTATTTTAGGATAGGAACTTGGATTTTAGAACGGACTATACAAAGCTTGTATTGATGAAATGCTTGTCAAAAATGCCTTTGACCAGTACAATGATAAATAGCGGGCGCTAAATGAAAAAAAATGGGTTTTTGATATTTTTAATGTGTTCCGTTTAAAGATCGCAGACGGCACATGCGGCTGAGCAAGTTATTGAGTAAACACTAATAATATGCGATAAAAATTAATAAATCAAACGGAGTTAAACACACTGACCTATCTGCAAGGGTTTACGAGGTAAGAATTTTAGAACAGACCCCAAATTCTGGCAAAAATGCGCCACAAATCAAAATTGATGACAAATAAGTGAAAACGGCATATGTAAAAGTGATTCGTAATTTAGCACCGAATCCAAAAATAAAATCAAACTGTTATTTTAAAATATTGTTAATGGTGCGATTCATACTATCCTGTACCGGCGTAGTTACGACATTACGATACTGTAAATGTACTGGCAGGCACAGTTGAACCGGTATTCTGTTTGCGCGCGCACAGTAACAATCTCCACCATTACACCACGTATACCGTTTTATATCTAATTATGTGGTTTTACCGCGTTTTTGTCCTTCATTTATTGTTTGGTGGTTTTTCAGTTTTCAGTTTATCATCTTTAGGTAAATAAGTATATAACCATATAATATGGCTGATGAAAATAATGAATAAGTACATAGATATAAGAGCTTTTTTTATACATCTGATCATAACCTTAATAATTATAACTTTATTACAATGCCTAACATACAAAAATATGGTGTATGTACCTAAAAAGTTGGCAATTTTAAGAATACATATTCGAAAAGCTACCAATATCGCTTAAAAGAAAAGTAAATGATATTCGATATTTAGCAGAATTGGATTATTTGGAAAGTCAACACATTACTTTCCACGGAATCTGTAAAAATCATTGTTGTAAATAGAGTAATAAATTAGTTGAGGATGGTACCACCAGCCTTGGGTAACAATTTTATACGAAGTAATATGTGTAAAAAATATTTTGTTATAGTGCCATTTCATCTAACTAACTATGTAGCTCTACTAGTAATGGTATTAGATCTTCCCATATATCGTTATTAAATACTACTCAACCAAATATAGATATTGCAACATCAGAATTAGAATGTATACAGGAAAGTAGTGGTTACGAAGGAATTAAATCATCATCATCATCAAGTGTTAATTATTACACTTGAGAAAGTTATGTTACCATCTCAGAAAGTTGTAATTATGGAACTGTAGAACAATCTGAAACTACAAGTGATAGCAAAAGTTTTTTATCTAATTGAACAAAAAAAAAAAAATTACCCATGTAGCTTTGTCTGAACTGTTAAACTGGTTTTCGACAAATCCAAACATACAAAATTTACCAACGGATACTGGCACAATCATGAATACACCAAAAGAGATAACAATAGAAAATACGGGAGAAGGTAAATTTTTTTTACTTCGGAATACATACAAAATTGTTGCGGTTGTGGGGAAAAAATATAATAAATCAATTTAGTCTAGATTTTAGCATTGATGGATTGCGTTTATATAAGAGCAGTAATATATTCTTTTGGCCTATCTTGTGTCATGTTTATGAACTTAAATATGAACATCCATTTGAAGTTGGTATTTATTGTGGAACAGGTAAACCCCCATTAGAGGGATACTTGGAAAAATTTGTTGGAGTAATGATGTTCTTATTAACAAATGGATTGATTATTGACAACTTGAAAAAATGTAGTATTATTATACAATATTTTTGTTGTGATGCCCCAGTGAGGTCTTTCATAAAAAATCTGAAAGTCATAATGGATATTTTGGTTGTAACAAGTGCAGCATCGAAGGTGTATTTACAAATAGGAGAAGGACGTTGCCTAATTTGAAAGCCAGAAAAAGGAAAGATGAACAAAGAGTAGATGGTGAACATCTTAAAGGTGACGCACCATTGCTTAAACTACCGTCGATTATATGCATTGTGTCTGTCTCGGTGTTGTAAGAAAATTGTTTGTTTGTTTGGAAAGATGATGGTCAACCTTTTAAAATTAGCAGGACAAATTTGAATGTATTAAACCAAATACTTCACGAACTAAGTACTTATTGGTCTATGGAATTTAATAGAAAGCCAAGATCTGTTGCAGCGTTAGAAAAATGGAAGGAAACAGAGTTGGGTCAATTCCTGTTATATGTTGAACCTGTTCTGCTAACACATGTTTTACCACAAAAAGTTTATTCTAACTTCTTACTTCTGAATTACTCTATCACAATACTATTAAGTAATCAGCTGAACGAAATTTACAATGAATATGCCTTTGAATTATTACATGCTTTTTTATGGCATTCAATTAGTTTATAATGTGCATGCTGTCAGGTTGCGTTGACGCACCCTGTATGTAGGATGTTATAATGACGTGTATTATGTGTTTTGAGTACGGCTGTATTGAGTTTGAACGAAAAATAAAATTTTTTTGTGTATATGTATAATGTATGTGGGTGTATGATACGCCACTGGAAATGTAGGAGAAATATAATTCAGTATGTAGATACGTGTATTTGAATGTTATAGAGACTTTAGTGTTTGAATAATTAGATTCTGATGAATGTAAATGTGAAGAGAAATTTGTCGATGGGACGATAATGTTTGCCACTGTATTGCTACTGTTTTGCTACCGTAAGGAATGGAATGTTGTTGGATAAATGAGTAATCTTTGCCAGAAGATGCGCAGTATAAGTGTAGAATGTTTTAGAAAATCTGTAGAGAAAGATTGGGTATGTTTAAGTGTTAATTTCAGAAGGTTTTCGTAATGTTGTGCGATTGTTTTGAGAATATATGTATCTATATGGGATTTGAGACCTTAGACGGTACTTATTTTTGCAAACGTTGCGGAAGCAGATCGAGTGCAGGTTGGAGAGAAATGTTGAAAGTTGCGTAATGGTCCAGAGTGGCTACTGAATGAATGTAATGACGAAAAATGATTTCTTCATGAAGTAATTGTAAAATTTGTAAGTAAGAACAAATATGGCGATGTATTGTAGTTATGAGCGTGGCTGTATAGAGGGTAGCATCAGTTGGAACTATGAAATTTTGAATGAATACTATTGGAGAATATAGCGCGGAAGGAAGACATGTTTAAAGATGGATGACTGAAGTTATAAATAGGAAAGTCAGAGATTGACGAGTTAGTTAGGGGGTTAGCTTTTGGCTTTTGGTGAGAGACGCGCGCGAGGTGATGTGTAAAATTAGAATGGGTTGAGTTGGAGTTGTATTTGTGAATAATATTGAAGGCAGTCATTGTTTAAACAACTGCGTAACCAGAAAGGGGATGAATCGTATAAGACATTCATAAATAAAACTATTAATTAAATTGAGGTTGAAGATAAAATTAGTTTGTTTATTTTCAAGAAAGTAAAAAGTGCGTAAGCAGATTTATAAAAAGTTAACAGTTATTACGTTAGTGTTAAGTGCAGCGCGTGTTCTTGTACCGATATTGAGTTAAAATTATTTATGGGACCACCTTTAAGTAAACGAAATTTTCGTAATAAATTAAGCCAATGTTAAGATAATTTTTATGTGACATTAAAAGTTTATTTGTGTAAGGAAGGACTAAACTTTCCTAAAGGTTGCTAGAAATTTTATTAGGCAACCAAACGTGTACAGACTATTACGTGTTATTGGACTATTTGTGAGTACAGAAAGGAATAAGTGTTTGTGAAATTGTGAAGCACTGGTTATGTGGCTTCATGCAATTTAAGGATTACAAATGGACTACAAATAATTGATTTACGGGAAGAAAGAAGAAAGAAAAGCGTAGGATAAATGGACAATTTTAAGTAAGGAATATATTTAAGTACTTTGAAAATTTAGTAAAGCACGATTATCTCTTTGTTTAGTTCATTTGTGTAATGTTGAGTAAATATTAATTAGTTTTTTTAGTATTAAGAATTTTGCAGAAATTGGTAGTGACGTGTGGTTTTGATTTTCAGCCACGCTGTAGTGGTATATGTAAATATATTTGTGTTTGTCATTTGTTTATTATTTTATGCAGGACAATATATATTTATCGTTATCTTTTTATTTTGTTGTTTATTCAGCCAGGTATGAGACATATTTGTGACGATTACTTAATTGGTGACCTAGTAGTTTTGACAAGTTAAGTGTAGACTTTGCATATTTTGGATTTTAAGATTAATGAACAACCTGAAAAGTTATATTAGCCAGGTTGATTGCAAAATTTTCATGTTAGTTTCATTAGCGCAATGCACTAGTGACGGATCAGCTGTTAATTAAAATTTCATTAAGTATAACAAAAAGTTGGAGTTTTGAAACCTTAAATATTTACGAATGTCAGTACGATTCAGAAGTGTTATAAAAAGTAAATTAAATTTAAAAGATATCGTTCATGTTAAGAATTTTAAAAATTAATTACCGTTCATTGAATGAAGAATAGTTTATTCATTAATGAGTAGAAAAATATTACTGTTGGTTACGTGAATGAATTTTAGTGATAAATTTTATTTTGGAAGTTTTGGTATACGAGGTGTATTCAAAAAGTTTCTAATAACCTGGGTAGTACTAAATATATTTGAGTTTGAGTTGAATTGTTTTGGACGAGTGTTTGTTTTAGAACCCTCGTGTAAGAGTTTACTGAGTAAGCACAATCCTACTTTCCACAATCAAGTAGGGTTAATTAACATCCAGCTTAAGACAATTATTTTAGCAAAGTTTCGATTGTGGTGGCGCCTAGAGACATATTTTCCCGGACTGAGCTGTTTGAATGTAGGTGTAAGGTGTTTGAGCATATTAATCATTCATTTTACTTATTATTTCGACCACGCCCATCTCCCTGTTAGCTGGCTTGGCAACCCGCTTACATTAGTAAGCATGCACGACGCCTAGTGCGGTTTGGACGTGTAACAATGCTTTGATACATTTACCTGATGATGCCAAACGATTTGGTTCACTAAATAATGTGTGTTGCTTTCCATTTGAAAATTATCTTCAGATGTTAAAAAAGATGCTAAGAAAATCAAATTCACCTTTGCAAGTGATTAGACGTATAAAGGAACGGGAGGTAATTGAACATACAAAGGTTCTTAATGAGATTGATCCGATTATTAATGTTATTGGCAGCAGTGCTATGAATATTGCCATCACTTTTAAGAAAATGATTCAAGGTGGAACTTTTATAGCAAGGTACAATACAACACAATTTAATTGTCAAACAAAGATGTTCGCATCAGGTGATATTATAAAGATATTGTGAATAGTAAAAATACCATTAAATCAACTAATGATAATTGGTGATAAGCTTCAAATTACAGAATCATTTAATGACAATCCAACAACTTTGTCACTACTATTAGTTTATCATGTAACGGTCACAGGAAAATCTGAAGTATATAAAATTGAGGATATCCAACGAAAAAGAATTTTATTACCTTATCAAGACAATTTTTACTTTTCTCCATTACATTTGCTACAGATTTATACACGTTATTAATTAAATCCATTTCAATAAGGTAAGCGTTTTCCTTTTTAATTTTTTAGAACTGAGAAATGTTTGTTAGAAAAAACTTGCATTCAGTGAAAAAAGATAATCAGTTTTATTAATTCTCTATATTTCCAGTAAACCCTATCTCTTCTTTCCAGAAGAAAGAACTGATCAAAATATTGCCATGGCTATCCTTGCTAATACATGAGTAAAAATTGAAAACGGTAAATACTATTGCATTTGGCGTAGCTATTTTCATACTGAATCACAAAGGATTAGATTCGTCATGACACTTGAGGCAACAAATATTAATCGTTCATCCTTGTGTCCTGTGAATATTAAATGCAAGTCTAGTGAGTATTTGCTTTTAAATTTTTATAAACAGTACTTTTTGCGTTATGTGAATGTAAATCCTTAGAATTAAAAGTGTAGATTGTTTTAGTTAATATACTAATTCAGATTCCTTTTGGGCCGGTACAATAACGCTTTATTAAAAATGAAAAAGTTGGAAGAATTGTCTAATGTTAGTGTAGTAGCACTAATGAAAATACATTCAACTACATAGTAAATTATACAAGGAAAACTATATTGATGGTGACAGTAGTGATGACAATTCTCTGCCTAAAGTTAAAAACCCCACTACCAAACAACGGTTCGAAAAACTAAGAATATATTAAGCGATGTATAAACATCACAGTGGGCCAGTTGTTCACCTGCATCTGAATTGTATTCAAATGACATGTGCAGCCCAACTTCTGTTAGGACGATGAGAACTTCTTTTAACACAACTGTAACACCACAGCAGAATAATACATTACTTCCCGTTGAATGTAGTTGTACTGGAAAAATAGAAGGTATTATAAATGAGAAAAAAGTAGCTCATTATTTTAGTTAAACTGTTCTAGGCTTTTTACAAACTATCTTAAAGGAAATTGAATTTTTAAGAAATGATCTGGATTTATTGGAGCATCAAATTGCTTTAGGGAAGATTTCAGATACAGCTGTGGGGTCACATACAACTGAGATGGAATCAAATTTGCCAATTAGCAGTGTAGCCGAATTCGAGGAAGAGCATTATATGGCTGTAGTGGTAGGTTTATGTTAATCCATATTTTAACCATCTCAAAAAAATTTCATTTTCTAACAAAGTTCTTCGCTAAAAGTTTTTGGAGGGAATAATGCTTTTGACACAACAAGAATCATTTTAGGAGCAGTAATCTCACATGACTTAAGTCTAAAATATAATTGGCGTGGAGGAAATGGCAAAGAAGGTTTCTCTAAACTTATAAATGTTGGTAAATTGATATTAAGTAAGTTTTTAGAAAACCTTTTGGAATTAAATAAGTATATTGGTAATAAAAATTTTAGTGGTTGTAAGAAAAAATCCCAAATGTATGGACTCTACTAAAAAAGAAGTGGAATCATATATAAAACCGTGGATGCGAAATGCAATCGATAGAAATGGTTGGAAGATCAGCTAGGAAGAATAGTTTTTGTAATTCGTTTTGAATTTGACTTTGTGTGTGTAATTTAAAGTGATCAGTTCATAAATGACAAAGCATTAAAGTTAAACAAAAATAGTTAAAAATAACTTTTTGTAGTATTGTTCTGTATTCATACTTATAGTGTGTAGTATACTTATAAATAAAATTTTAAATCTATTTTTTTATTTCTGTATGTTAACTGTTCTGGTAAATTGCAGAAAAACGTACTGGTAGAGTGCTGAAAAAGTACAGGTGATGTGCTTGTTAGGTATACTTTTCCCTCACTTGCCCACCACAAAATCGTTATATGTCAGTTTATTGGTTTGGTACAGGTTAAATACTAGCATGTTCCACCGCCTCGCCAGTAATGTAATACCAGCAAGACTATATGTTGCCAGCATTGGCTTTTTACATAAATGTTTGCTGAGTGAGTAGATCTTTAATGATAAACATGTTATGGAGTTTTTTGGAACGTTGGAACATCCTGTATATATATATATATATATATATATATATATATATATATATATATATATATATAGATTAAAAGGATAATGCTGGGATTTCCTAGGTCACCAACTTTGTTTAGTAGTTAGTTAATTTTTATGTTTACTTTGTTATCATGTTATTAGAGTTCTTTTATATTGTACACCTTATACTATGGTTTTCTCAATGTACATGGTTAAGAATAATTTTAATAGATCACCTTATCATCCCATTCACAATTATGTCACTCACGTCAATCAATTAATTTGTTCACCAGTAATTTTCCATTTAATTGTAAGTTCACTTATGTTTTATAATTAGTTACACAAATATGTTTTTAATTCCAATTATTATATATATATATATATATATATATATATATATATATATATATATATGCAGGGTGGTCCATAAAAATGTTACGCATCAAAGTTATGAAAGTATAAATGTAACACCCTATATATGATTGCATATTTCGATTCTGTGGACTAAATAAAGGTCACTTACTGTTATAGTCCCAATACTTAACTCCACCTGTTGTCGAGATATTTCATTATTTGTGAGAATGTAGATCGAAATTCAAAAGAACTTTCCGTTTTACGTACTCGAGGAATTTTTTTCAAATGTTTTTCATTGTTTACTAAAATCATCAAACTTTAAAATCCACCGAAGTTATTATCACAAATTTATACTGGGTGTATAAAAACTCAGTTACTATTTTGACCAACATTAAAGCCAATTACCTTCCTTATTTTGAATGGAACACCCCGTATTTATCACCATATTTTTATTTTAATTTTAATTCCCTACAAAACTGTATTAGGGTTCCCTATACTTATCTCTTACAGATCTTTTGTAATTTAGGATTTTATATTCCAATAATAATTTCATGCAATTTGTTCTTGAAAAGCAGGCTTTGACGGTCTTACTGTCACATAAAATAAACGAATTTATTGAAAAGTCATAGTTCGTGTTAAAGTTAAATCATTTTAGCTAATCAACTTTGAGAATAAGTTTTATTAGGTAGGTACCTATTGTTTAAAATGGCTTGCCATTCTCGAATTGAAAAGTGCGACATGATCTTAGTAATTGGGAAATGCAATGATAATTGCTTACTAGCATCTAGGGTTTACGCACAAATGTATCCTGATAGGCTGTGTTTGTTCAATAAAACAATGTTTTTGTTATTTATCCAGTTATTAACGTCTTTCGATCATTGTTAAGCTGTGTTTGTTCAATAAAACAATGTTTTTGCTATTTACCCAGTTATTAACGTGTTTCAGTCGTTGTTAAGGAAAGCCTAGTCAAACGGTTGGATTATCTCAAGCAATAAAAGCTTTTAATCAAAACCTGCTCATAAAAAATCGAGTAAAAAATGATATAAAATTAATGATTAAATTAGAAAATCCTAAATTACAAAAAATCTGTAAGGAACCCTAATACAGTTTTGTAGGGAATTAAAATTAGAATAAAAATGTGGTGATAAATACGGGGTGTTCCAGTTGAAATAAGGAAGTTAATTGGCTTTAATGTTAGTTAAAATAGTAACTGAGTTTTTATACACCCAGTATAAATTTGTGATAATAACTTCGGTGGATTTTAAAGTTTGATGCTTTCGTAAACAATGAAAACATTTGAGAAAAATCCTCGAGTACGTAAAAAGAAAGTTCTTTTGAATTGATCTACAATTCTCACAAATAATAAATATCTCGGCTAACAAATTGTGAGTTTATAGACTATAACTAAGACTTATTTAGTCCACTAATAATGCCATCATATAAGGAGTCTTCCATTTTACTTAATCATAACTTTGATGCTCTTAAATATTTTTATGGACCACTCATATTCGATAAATAATTTTAAACCGTGCTCCTAATGAACCTGCACCGATAATTACAAATGGAAGATTTAAAATAATACCATTTTCGTATACAAACCGACGAGCTTAGATGCCTCATTCCTGTATATTATATAATATCATATATATATATATATATTTCTATATTATATATATATTTGCGAATTTACTTGTAGCTAATTTGCGAGCTTTGCTAATATACAGAAAGTTTGTGCCTGATATATAATCAATTAATACATAATCCGTTCGTTATGAACCAAGCTTGATCGAATATTTCCTAGCTAATTTTACATAGATATGACAATTATTATTGCTAACTCTTTTCCTGTATTTTCAATTATATTTCGGCGAATTATACTTTTGTTATGTCATTTAATTTGTGGAGCTTTATTTGTAATTTTAACAGATCGTTATGATTAGATAACTATCAATCAATTAATAAGTAATTTTGTAGCTGAAAAAGGCATGAGCAATCGAAATTTAATGTTCATGTCTCAAATTTTTATTAATTAGCACAGTTTGAATCAAAGTAAGTTAAATGTAGGAGAGCTAAACCTCTTTTGCGTGGTGTTTTCTAAGGTTGTAAGTTCTAGTGTTATTTAACAACTTTTCTTCTAGTCTAACAATGTTTCCCACGACCTCTGACTGAGGTACAAAAGTTTTGCATTCCTATCACAAGGTAGAATCTAAGATCAAAAGACTATGAAATAACCTTAAAAGAAAAAACAAGTATGTATTGCGCACATAAACCTTATTCCGACAACGCACAATTTTTAGCACCCTAACGAAAAGCTTTGAACACCAGTCTCTTCAAAATTTTGATCAAAATAGAAATGTAAGGTACGACTTTTAGTTCTTGGCCATCGAGACCATAAGACTTTTTTCCAAGGAAATTGGCCTATCTAAAAAGTGCGCTAAAACAGTAGGTTTGTCAGTATTTTATTTCCAATAGCGGAAGGACAAGATAATTCATATATAATACCACTTGATACTTACAAATTTTCATGTTATCGGTAATGTGTGTTAAGCTAAAAGAGTTTCTTACACGAACAATTTTAAGTACAGAAACAAGGCCAATACGCTGTCACGGAAAATTTCAAACATGAAGTAACGGAATATGAAAATGTAAACTTTCACAACTACTATACATATTAAAATACTTATCTTTTTTGGATTCTTTAAATGGTGTATTTGTATATACAAACTATCTAAACGTTTCGAGAACACTTACAGTTATCTTCGTCAGTAGTAGTATTATCTAATACAATTGTTACAATGTTTAAAACAATTTTGTGAAATTTGAAAAATTAAAATATAAACATAAAAGTGTATAAAGCCAACCATAGGATACAACTTTAGTAAAGAATAAGTAGAGAATTAAAAAATTAAATATTGTTAAACTGTCTTGAAGATGACAAATAAGAACACCCTCTAACGGCCGTAATGAAAAATGTCAACCAAAAACAAATTTAACAAAATCTAATCAAAATTTGATGTTAAGTGTAATTTTGTGAAAAACAATTTGAAACTGATAGAAGCATTCACAAATAGAAACTTGACATCGATTAAAACAATCCAGTTAAATCTAACAAAGAAATAGCTTTATCAATAAGTGTAAGTGCTATTTAACAATGCATAATGCAGAACGTTTCATGTAATTTTAATTTCAACTAATTACGTTGCCGTGGTAATTCAAAACATAATTGGTAAAGCATTTACTTTAAGGTCTAGAAAAAAAAGCTACGTTTTATGGTTCCAATGTATATTTTTCCACACGTGCAAGATAACTAATACACTCCGGAAGATGATGGGTTTGAAACATCTTTAGGTGACCTTAAATGTCCTCTAATTTTTCTTGTAGGTTTAAAAATAGCCCTAATACCATATTTAGTTAATATTTCTTCAGTCATATCTGTAACATTAGCTATATAAGTAAGAAAAGCAGTACCAACATTAAGAACTGGTGTTTCTTTCAAATTATGTCTAGAAGGTGTAATAACATGATCAATATCAGTAACTGAATATCCATCATGTTGTAAAGATTTTGTTAAATATTTATATTCATCTTTTAAAAATTCAGGATCACAACTTCGTTTTGCTCGATCTGCTAAAGGTTTAATTACACAAATTTTCTGACGTGGATTATGGTTAGATCATTTATGAAGATGTCAGTATGTGTCAGCCTTCTGTAAACCTTAAAAGATAGTGAATTATAATTTTTAGATATTCGTATATCAAGAAATGGTAAACTTCCATCAGTTTATTTTCCATGATAAACTGAATACTAGGATGTACACCATTTACAAAAACCAAAAACGTATGTAGTGCCTCTTCCCTGTGTTTCAAATCTTTACATGTAAAAATTAGCTATAGCAAGACTAAGGGGATTATTGATTGCTACACCATCAATCTCTTCATAGAATTTGCTATTGCACTGAAAATAAGTGGTAGTAAGACAGTGCTGAAAAAGAATGGTTATATCCTTTGGAAAAAGATAAACATATTCAATAGTTTCTTTTGAAAAACGCGAAACAACATTAAAACTGACCATTATATCACCTTCAATTTTGAAATAATGCATTTTTTCAAAATCGGTAGAATTTTTGATATAATGCGATGTTTTACCTATACGAGAAAATGTGGAACACTGGAACTGTGGCAGAATGTGTAACCAACAAGATACACTCACCTACCACACAAAATAAAAAAAAAAACAGCGAACGCGTTTCAATAGCTAAGCTTTCATCATCTGCGGTCGGTATTTTTTTACTTTTGTGTGGCACGTGGGTGTATTTTGTTTGTTACCTATACTAGGTTATAATATATCATATTTCAGTCCTTTACGGGGTGGAAACTTATCGTTCTATTAGACAATTTGCAAAATTAAGGAAACGTGAAGAACAACTATTATCGCTACACACTTTTTAATTACGATGCCGAGATAGTTTAACAATATTTAATTTTTTAATGATCTAATTATTCTTTACTAAAATTGTATTCTATAGTTGGCTTTTTACGTTTACCAAACTGTTATATTAATATCATGCTTATGTTTATGTTTTAATTTTTCAAATGTCACAAAATTGATTTGAACATCTTTAACCATTTTTTAGTTAATACCATTTAAAAACCCAACCAAGATAGATAAGTATTTTAATAGGTAATAACGGAAATTATTGTGACTAATTTTCTCGATAATGATAAAAAAGATCTAAAACCTAAGGTCATTTAAGACCAAAATTATCAATTTTTATTATAAATTATGATCATTCACGGACCGTTATCAGTATAACAGTTTAAACATTAATTATGATAACAATTGCTTTGCTACATTGTATGAAATGTTTGTTAAATTCTTAATGTCACATTATCAAAGATATGCGCCACTGTTACCCACACCTAACCAATTTAGGGCAGTCGCACCATTGATAGTGGTAGACTGTTCGAATCAAAAAGAGACATTACACTCTAAAGCAGTAACACTTCGTGTAGAATTCGAAACAGCAGTAATCATACTCCCGAATACGACAGCACAGTGTGCTATGCTCCATGACTGATTAGTTACATATAACACGTTAAGAAAAACGTTTAAAATTTCAAAACCTTTCATACCGAAAGAAATCGCAATTTTCACGGAACACAAGTCGCCCACTACATCTTTAAATCACCGTATACATGCATACATGGCATACGTTAGATGCGGAGAGTCGCCGTTGAGCTGCTTGATTAATGCATAATCAACACTGTATAAAATGGGAAGAAAGGCATACAACGCCACACCAATTTTGAAGAATTCTTAGTCGCTTGATTCAGCCAAGAGGTACTGTCAACGTCAAGGGTAGAGAAAACGGATTACATCAAAAAATTTGTGACACAGCCCGTTATTGAACTTGAAGAACATCCTACTCTTCCTGATTTGCAACCAGTTTGTTACTATCATTGTCAATCATTATGTCACTGCGCTCTGTCTAATTTATACCATTTGTACGATACTTATGTAATGCAGTAAAGCTTAATAAAAAATTGTAAACATATGTTATGTTTATTTATATATATATATATATATATATATATATATATATATATATATATATATATATATATAGATATATATATATATATATATATATATATATATATATATATATGTATACCTGTTAAGCTACCACCTCCGCTATACAAAAGAGGCGTCCTGACTTCTGGCTTTTTGTAGTTTGTATAGAAACATAAATTCAACATATATGTATTGAGGGAATCTCAATATTCAAAATTTCTAAAGAGGGAAGTCGTTTCAAAATATTTTAAGAATACATATATATTATATACAAAATACGAACCGACTTCCAAAAAGACATCTACGAGAAGAAAATGACACATCGTCGCCACATCCAGCAATGTTGCCAATTTGTCGGAGGTGACAACATCGTATTGTTACATTTTATGTATATACACATTGTACATACGTACTTCTTTTGATAATAAAAGCATTATGAAGTTACGAAGTAGCAAATATATTTTAAACTCTTAGCAAATACAGACATATGTAGTAATTAATAGTACTTGTACTTTTATTACTATACATATAATATGAAAATAGATACATTTTAGAAGGACATAACTATTATTGCTACTATAATTCATTCATTAATAATAAAGAATATTTTACTTCATTAAGTGCTGAAGTTTTGCTTTTACCATCGAAACACTTCGATTAATTTTCTTTTCTTTTAAAAATCTTTTTAAGTCATCACCAGAAGGATAAGTCTTCTTTTTGATCCAGGGGCTAAATTCTTTTTCTAATGACTTTATTTCATCATTAGTCCATTCTAAAATTAATTTATGGTATTTACTGTACATATTTTTCGATTTTTAACCTTCTTTTTTAATACATTTCTTCTCATGTAAAACAACTTCATCATTGTTATTGTCCATGTCAGTAACTTCAGATTCTGTAAATTGGAAATTTAATTTAATGAGATAAGTACATAAATTATTGTAAGTTTTTTGTGAACGCATAAGTTCAAAAGTGAATATGTAATTAAAAATTATTTTAATTTTATTAGATACATAAATAAAAAGTTTACCTCGAGTACGATTTGAACCTACGACATCCACTTTGCTAGAGTGGCGCTCTAACCAACTGAGCTATCGAGATACAAGCCCCAATCGATATAAATTTTGCTTTATGTAGAAACTGATGTAAATTCTAAATATAATAAAATAATTTTAAGCACATAAATTGTTTTGAAAAATAAAATGTAAGTGCAATCTACGTTCATGAGGAAAGTGGCTTGTCTTTAGGAGGTTTTGGTAATCAGTATGAGTTAAGTTGTCTTTTATATAATAATAAATATTCAGTGATTAGTACGTTAAAAGGAAAAATTTGTAATTTAGCTTACCCATGTTTAAGTCTTTTTCGTTGTACAAGAAATTTGGTCAGTTTCAGTACCACTTAATAAATTAAAGGCAATATTTTTCTCACGGGACGAAATTACATTATTTACAGGTTTTGCTACGCAGGGATCATCAAAATGTTCTTCCTTCTATGAAGTTAAAAGCACAATTAGATATGTGGACTGCGATTTTGGCTGAATTTGATTTAATTAAGTAGTGTACAAGAGATATAAAAATTTTTTTTTTAAAACAGGCAATCTTAGTTCGTATAAATTTTAAACAATTTTACCGTCATTATCACTTTCCACGACATATTCTAAATTAGAATTAAAATTAATTTCTCCTAATGATTTTCCTTTATACTGCAGTGGAAGTGTTCCTTTTTCCATTAAGAGTAATAATTTAGAAACCTTCGCCGTCTGGTATATATCTATTGGTAATCTGCAATAAAACGTTTAAACAGTGAATATTTGGTGACTAAGAACGTTATGAAAGCTAGTCGGTTTTGCCTGCGTTAGGTTTGATAAACTATAAAACTCCGAAGAAATAGGTTTGTTCCTTCAGTTAATCGATATTAGTGCGAACTCAATCAAACTTGGAAATGCACATACATCTTACTAATAAATTCAGAATTAATTATGAAGAAATCTAGTTACATTTGAATCAAGAATGGACAAAAGTGTTATAACAATAAACTACTCAACAGGATTAAGTTTTAAACTCAAGTAATCACTGTTAGACCCTGTATTGAAAATAAGAAATATATAAATTTACCCTTACTGTATTTAACAAGTACTTGAATAGATGGCTATAAACATGCGTTTGTAAACCAACAATTAGGCTATACTCACTCATAGAATTGCTTGTGTTTTTCAGTATGACCCATAAACGAAGAAACTTGTTTTGTCTGGGTGTCAAATTCAGCAATTGCATTACAGTTGCTATGTTTTCTTAATTTGTTACTTATAAAATTATGTGGATTTTTCAGATTTATTTTTTTGCCAGCACTCGGATAGCTACATCCCCTTTCCCCACTGAATTTTACTTCCAGGAATGGCAAAACATATTGGTTATCGTCTGAAATAAATTTTCTCCTGTGTTCTAGTAATATATTTACAAATTTTTTGGGTATTTCTGGAATTAATATGACCACTGCACGTGATCCTTTTCCGCTGTTAACGACACGTTTATATTTGGTTGTTAGCATTTTTCCGTTTCCGTTAGGACGCTTTGGAAGTCTGATAAGTTGCTTCTCCTATCGTCTTTGTAATTCTCTATTCTTAAAATTGAACATCTCCAATACGCCTTCGGTTGAAAATTATTAGCAAAGATAATGTGCACTGCACTAATTGTATAACTTTTAACATCATTCTCGTTTTCGGATAACATTTTTACACAGTTATTTCCAATTTTGAGGCATTCATCTCTAAACCTCTGAATGTCGCTAACCAAAGGCAAGAGTAAAGGTTTATTCCACCTTTTTCTTGCAAACTTTAGCAACCAGAGGGCTATTTCTATATTCCACCGTGATTCAATTAATTTCTTAAAATGCTTGATATTTTTTATCCAAATTTCAGTGTCTGTTTGAAATGAACACTTGAAACCCTTGCTTTCCTTCAGAACTAAATGTATAAGCTCATCGCAAGCGATTTTCAAATATGTTCCTAAATGCATTGCTAAACTTGGAACTGTGAAGGTCTTTTTGAATGGGTCGTATCCTACAATATCCTTGGTAGCCAATATCACTGCAGCAAAATTTTTTGGATGTAAGAGTTCCTTAAAAGTGATATGTTGATTATTGACTACTTTCCTATAGCGAATCAATAACCGAGAAAGTTCCCGCATTCTGTTGGAACAGACATAAGTCATGCGCTCCCTTTTATGTCTTTTTAAGTATGACTCTCCAATATAAGCAATTAGAAGGTCATTTTTGCCGCAAATGATACTTTGTCTCCTTTCATATTATCGAATACCTAGTACGAATAAAATGGCCTATAACGATTAATGAAAACAAGAACATGCAAGTGGGAAATGAATGAAATATTCGCTAGAAATTTCCATGATATATGAAAATTACTTCTAATATTAATTATTAATAGAAGTTTTTCTAAACAAAAGCAATGGCTTAAAATAGAAGATGAATTAGTTATTGTTATCAGTTTTGTTAGTATGATTTAAATAGAAAAAGATTTGCATTTGATTCATTCAATACTATCATCTTTATTTAAAATGGGACAACTCACCTGTTCTTTAACATTTAATTTTGTAAGTGTTTCAGTCGGATCACTGGCACAAGCTGTTACCGTATGTGATTTAGATAAATAACCTGTTCTGTTCGAAATAGGTATTGATCTCCGCGAAATACATATTTTTGCATGGCGCTTCAAATAATTCCTCAAAAACAATCCTTTGCAATATGCACATGGATAATAACTGTTGTTTGCTTCAAATTCGGTGATATTTTTACGGTTAGGTCTCACCGTGCCGGCTACATAAAGATCAAAATTCGTTGAGTTCCTCAGTAATAAAAGTGCCTCACGTCTTTCCTTGCTATTTTTTGGATACTCTAATATTTTTATTATTTCAAGTTCAGATCCATGATGCCTCTGTAAATGCCGCAAAAGGTTTTTTGAAATTGTGTCTTGATCGCAAAATTTACATCGGGCAATATTTTTATTATGATTTCTTTTTTCCTATGAAACAGAAATTAAATTAGTAGCGGGACAAATAGTCAATCTCTGAATATTTTAGAATTATGTAAGCAAGTATGTTCACTCTAAAAAATGTCACTTTACTAAGGAATTTGACAAAAGTACTTAATTAGATGAGTTAGTCGGCCTATTTCCACAGTTTATGTTTTCATAGCGCGACGTTTCGGAAGTGGACTCTGCTTCCGACATCAGGCTTAGTCCTGAGAAGGACTGTTTTCGCACTTCGGACGAATTCATATTTTAATGATTTTTCCTCAAGCACTTGACTACTCTGAGATTCGAACTTGGTTCCTTTCACTTACTAGTCAGTCAACGTTACCACTGAGCCACGGAGTAATCCGATATATATTTTTTTAGAACTTTTATTAATCTCCATTATTCAAAAAAACATTCTCTATCATTTGGTATATGGGTGACCTATACCTAAATATTACAGTTTTTATTGAACATTTTCTTAAATTTAATGTATTTATTTATGAGATAAAGGAAATATTCGAGTAATTATTATCATTTTATTCTTAACACACAAGTACATTAAAAGTTATTAACTAAAACATAAAAACGGCAAAATATTTTTTTAATGAGAGAAGTAATAATTAAAAACAAAAACGAACAAGACGCTAGGAAAAATTACTCTAACATATGCTCAAAGTGCCTGCTATTTGCCTGAATACAACAATTAATTCTGTTTTCAAAAGATCTTCTGACTTTATTTAACATTTCCGGCGTTATAGTGTTGAATGCATTAGAAATTCTGATTTTCATACCCTGGGGAGTAGTGGGGACTGTTTGATTTACTATAAGTTGAACAATCCCCCATTAATTGAAATCCATTGGAGTAACATCTGGAGACCTAGGTGGCCAATTACAAGGACCTCCCCTGCCTATCCACCTATTTCTAAATTTTCTGTTCAGATACTCTCTCACAGGTCGGGCAAAATGAGCGGGTGCTCCATCCAACTGGAGCCATATTTTTTTTTGAATATTTAATGCAATATACTCATGGAGTATCCAAAAATCACGTTTTAAGAAATTAAAAAATTTTTTTTCATGTAGGTGGCCATCAAAGAAATATGGTCCAATCACATAATCGCCTAATATTCCTGCCCAAACGTGTTCAGACCATCGGTGTTGGCGATCAACAGTACGAAATAAATGTCTGTTTTCAGTATCGTAATAGTGGTAATTAACGCCTATTTACTATACCATCACTCTGAATGGGTTACGTACGTTTCGGCGTGGGATTCGCCGTCCTTTCGGCGTCAGCCGGTTCGGCTGAGCCCGTTTTGGCGTCGCCGATTTGGCGTGGTGTCGATTACGAAATTATTTTTTACAAAATATAGCTTTTGCTGACAATAAAACAAAATGTACAATAAACTAGGCATCTATATATTAATAAAATATTATGCATAAAAAAACTTATTAGTCTATTACATTGCGTATGAAAATGTTACATATAATTTGAGATAAATTAAATATTCTAATACATTTACAGGGTCAAAATGTTGCCCCTTAATATGCGGGTATCTGCATCTCGATATTTTCTAAGTTTTACCGGTGGCTGATTGCCAGCAACAAGTTTTCATAATAACAATCCGTGATTGATCGGTGTGCTTTCTACTTAAAAAAATTGGTAAATTAAATTCATTCAAGGAATAAAATTTATTATTTGAGGTTTTCTGAGATCGACCACTCACGCCAAATCGGCCGACGCCAAAACGGATTCACGCCGAACCGGCTGACGCCGAAACACCCGCCGAAACGGCCACGCAAACGCCACGGGTCCCATTCTGAATAGTGCATTCATCTGTAAATTCCACGAAATTAAAAAATCAGAATCTCTGCCAGCCTTCCCAAAGTCCGTAAGCAAAAGTTTAAACGCAAATTATAGTCCCTTTCAGACAAACGCTAATGAATAATTGATATGGATAATATCCATTTTAAAGTATCCTACGGATACTTTTCGACTGATACCTGTTTCATTTGAAATTTTCTAGTACTTGTTGAGGGTCTTCAGTAACAGGGTACTACATCAAACTCATTTTCATTATTCCCAGTAACCTGTTTTTTTTATTCACTTTCTGATATACCCCATTTGAGATCTAGTCAACCCTTTCAAAAATTTCTTTTCTTGGATGTTCTCGGTCGGGGTACTTTTGAGCATACAATCTAGAAGCCGAAAACAATTTTCTAACCATCCCCAATGCACAGTATCATATCAATTCTTTCTTGTAATCTTTTTCATTATAAACTATTATTTTAACAATTTAAAAGAAATAAAATTATTGTGCACAATAAGTTACAGACTTAAAAAAAAAAACAATTGTATTTGTCTAAAAGACAAACCTACTAGATTTGTTTAAATTTTTGTTATAAAGGATTAACATTATACTATTTAAGAAATGACAGAGCAACCTACTAGATTATAATAATTATAATCGCCCCTAGGTCTCAGATGTTACTCCAATGGAGTTCAGTGTATGAGGATTGTTCAACTTATAATAAATCAAACAGTATCCATTACTCCCGAGGATATGAAAATAAATTGCTAATGCACTCAACACTATAACGCCGAAATGTTAAATAAAATCAGAAGATCTTTTGAAAATTTAATTGTTGCATATTTAGAGTAATTTTATACATCTTGTTCGTTTTGTTATTATAATTATTACTTCTCTCATTAAAAAAAAATATTTTCCGTTTGTATGATTTTAGTTAATAACTTTTTTATTTGAGTGTTAAGAATCAAAATGATAATTATTCAAATATTTCTTTTAGCTCATAAGTAAATACATTAGATTTAAAAAATGTTGAATAACAAAAAACTTAATATTTAGGTATAGAAACCCATATACCAAATGATAAATGTTTTTTGAATAATGGAGATTAATAAAAGACAGTGTTACATTTAAAATTACTAAGGTAATTTGATTTGAATTTAATTATTTTACAACTGAAAATTGGAACACCCTTAAAATTAAATCCTTTGATATAGCAATTCAAAGGGTAACAACTTTAATATTTACAACTAAATTTTGTCATTCTAATTTAATTGATTCGTCAGTATGATTTTTTTTAAAACCTTTATTTTCTTAAAATTCAAAATATCTCGAAAACTGTAATATTTACCTATTGGGATGTTTTATTAAAGAGCACCTTATTTTAAGTACTATCCAAAATTGAACGAAAATACAGGGCGTTCTCTAAAAAAAAATAAGTTTGATACCCACGCTTTTCTGGAACACCCAGTATGTACGAAAATAATTTTAAAGGGCCATTGCTGAATACATCACCTCCTGAAAAATAAATTTGAAAAACGGCCTTAAAGAGACCGTCCCGTTGGTGAACCCCCTGTATATTTAACTTTTCGTGGATGGCAGTAGTTCTATTTTGGTTTCTGGCACGACGATAGGGTCGTTGTATTGCGCATAAGCAATTCCGCATTATTGAGTCCATATGGGTTTCATTTCCCACTAGCTTGGCTTTGTATTTTCTGCTAGTGCGAGGTATGCGGCTTCTTTGAGTTTTCGGCGAGTCGTATTCATCTTTGGCCTCTATCTGTATATTGTCCCATTGGATGCGGTGGTCTTCGTATCAGACATGTTCAGCGAATCTTGATCTTTCTGTTTCGCCCTTGCGGACGTTGTTCTTCTGTTCCTGTGTTCGACCTTTGAGTGGTTCTGCTCTCCCTATTAAGCTGTGCCGCATTCGCATGGTAGGTTGTACAACAATTCTTGGAATTCTGATCTTCACTGTATGGCGTTTTCGAATGCGGCAGAGCTTCATTGAGCAGTGAAACTCAAAGTTCGAAAAGGAAAGAAACAAAAGATCAGAATCGCTAAACATGTCTGGGAAAAACCAACCATCAATAAAATTTTAAAGACGACTAAATAAAAACATCCACTGTAAAAAATCGAATAAAAAGTTTGGCTAATTCCGAAATGGCGAAGGCTTGCAATGCAAAGGGTACTGCGCAACATGCGCAAAACCAAAAATTATAAGTTCTAAAAATATATATTTTGGGTTACTCCGTGGCTCAGTGGTAACGTTGACTGACTAGTAAGTGAAAGGAACCAAGTTCGAATCTCAGAGTAGTCAAGTGCTTGAGGAAAATCATTAAAATATGAATTCGTCCGACGTGCGAAAACAGTCCTTCTCAGGACTAAGCCTGATGACGAAAGGGAGTCCGCTTCGAAACGTCGCGCTATAAAACATAAACTGTGGAAATGGAACTAGCTCAACTAATCTGAGACCACAGTTACAAAACACTTATAAAACGGAAAAGTACTTAAATTTAGAAACCCTTTAGTGTCATAAGAAAACTCCAAGAAAGTGACTTCTTAATGTATACATTTTACTTTGATTTGTTCAGAAACTGAGACATTATTTTTTATTTTTGCAAATGAAATACCAACTTCCGAAACCTTCAGACTACTATTACATAAAACTTCATCATTTTCTTCATCAGTGGTAGAATTTTCAAAACTTTCATCTTCAGCGTCCAAAATATTAAAATCCCTATCGTTTGGATCGTCGCACACTTTCAGATACAACTGAACCTATGGTTGAATTTTGCTTATCACTTGCATTTATTTTAAAACAATCTTCGGTAGTCAGTTCGTAAAAACTCTTTGTTGCCATCATTTAAATTTTCATTTAAATTTACTTTCGCAGGTTCTAGTACTGCTAAACTTTGGAAATCATTGTTGTTTAGTTCCAAAATTTGTCTTTTAGTTATGCTTTTATTCTGTCAATGGCATTTTTTAGAACTATGTCGATATTGATTGGTTTTCATTTGAGTTCGGTTTCATAATATTAGTTCGCCTATTTATAACTTCTGTTTTATTCTTTTTTCTTTTCCTCTGTTGAAGTATTACAAAAATAAAATGATTTAAGAACAAGTCAGTTTAAAATGTAGTTTGTGATAGATATCGATTTGTAATAATAGAATAAATACTGCATAGTGTAATAATTTACGGAAGTACCAGAAAAAAAATACTGAATACTAATTTTGTAATGAAATAAATTACGTTTATTTAATATTTTTATTTTAATTTAAGTTTATAACAAACTGCGCAACATTCCGAAATCCCACATTTTAATTAGCGATGTGCCTAAAAATCCAAGTATAATCAAATAGGATTACGATAGTTTAGAAACTGATATTTACTGATAATCAAAAACGTAATCTTTTCATCACAAGAAGAGCCTTATTAAGGCACGGATGTTGATGACAAAATCTTCAAAAATGACCTTAAATATTGACATTTATTAACCTTAAAAGATGCCTTAAACATCACAAAAATGCAATCAAAATGGAAAATGATTTCAAAATCGAACTATTTATTTGAATTTTATTTGCATAAAACGCGTTAAATAAATATAAGTTGCATGTTATTCCACTTTAAAACTTAATGTAAGCTTTTAAAAATACAATACAGGTACAGGCCGAACACCAAATGGCACATGCGCAGATTTTCAAAGTTGAATGATCTGCGATTGTCCTAACAGGGTTTTATTCCATTATTACGGTAATAGAAACTAGAAATATCCTTTTGCCGTTAACAACTGATAGTTTACTTTAATTCGTATATAAAATGTTATGTTTTTACCCTTGGCGACCGACTGTCAAAACGTAAACTTCTTCTAGAAACTTAGCAAATTGTATTTTAATGTACAGGATTTTCAGTGATATTGGGCCAACCTTAAAGGCGTAGTTTCTCTTAAATGTAAGTTGAAAAATAAATATCAACTCAAAATGACTTTTCGTTTAAAAGATACAGGGTGTCAAAGTTTAAATAAATATATCATTTTGGGTTATAACTCGAGTAGTATAGCTATAGCGGTTCTGACCAACTTTTGATAATAATAATAATACCCTTTCAAGATCCACGTAATCTAGGTATTCAGATCTCCCCGAACCAACCCGAGCTAGTGTGAAATCGAGTTACGCAAAAATTTTAAGGAATTCTTTAAAGTGTGGTTCATTCTATACATTTTTTGGAGGTTTTGCTTTATTTTAGTAGTAAGTTTGGGGGAAATTGTCCATTGTTGAGAGGTGTCCGTTAATAGAGGTCTCACTGTTATCTAACTGTAATGCAACAGGAAAATGTTTATTCGACACCTTTGTGAGACCACAAGTAAATATGATATTGACTGGGAAGATGTATTGCTTATCCAGAGATGGCGCTAAGGTTTAATTCCCAGTAGATTATCAAGTCCCCAATCTAGACAAAGCCGACAAGGCCATGTTTAGTCTAATATATAGTATTTGCGCAAGTTTATGGAAATTGTGTACTCATTAATAGTAAAGAAATACAAAACATTAGTATTTAATCTTAAAATTTGCATAAAACCTGATAAAATAAATTTTCTTTCCGCGCTTATTTGAATCGATTAATAATTGATTAAACATGGCGGTAGGCGGTACCTGATAATCTACTGACTCTGGACATCGAAACTCTTACATCAAAAGCTTTACCTCCTGAAATGGGTTGTGTTATGAAAACTGTCTTAGTTATAAATTCCATCAAAGCAAAAGCTTTACAGACCCGTATCTTTCGAAAAATCTGCGAAGACATAGGTGCTTTATTTGAAAATCTTTATCAAAAGAAGTAAGCTGGCTTTCAAGCGGCAACATATTAAAAGTATTATACTTAAGAAAAGTTTTCAATATTGTTGAAAGGTGATGCTGATTCCTTTCGACATATTGACCAATAAACATGGAAAACATTTGAAATATCAAGTGAAGGAACATTATTATGTTTTATTTTCTCCTTTATTTTACGGGCTTCAGTTTTGTTTCGTTTGATAAGTAATTGTTAATTTTTATTTACGGCGTTATTAAGATAAAAATACAATTTAACAAAGTGATGTTTTTCTTTTTTGCCGGTGTCGCGAACATACTTTGGCAATATCCTATAGCAATTCGTTATAAATTCAAGATAAACTTGATCGGTAACGTTTGGAGGTAAAATAAAGGTCTAATCAAAAATAACTTGACATTGACTGAGAACCATGAATATCTACGCCACTGGAAGACATCTAGGAAACCTGAAATAGCCAAATTAAAGATTTATTGTTTATGCCAAGTTTCATCAAAATAGGTGTAAATTTGCACGAGTTATAACCTAAAAATGATATATTTCTTTAAACTTTGACACCTTGTATCTTTTAAACGAAAAGTCATTTTGATTAAATTTTTTTTCAAAATTTAACCAGTAACTATTAATTGCCCAATATCATGAAAACCCGTCATTTAAAAATTAAAAAAAAACGTTATACCTACCATGTAGTGCATTTAGTTTGAAAATTTTAAAATATTGTGGGAAAAAAAAGTAGTCTAAAAAAAGAAATTGGGCCAACCCCAATAACGGAAAATTAAAATCCTAAATAAAATTAAAGATTTTTTTTTTTTTATACCAATTTCACTAATCGGTTTTTTACACTTTATAAAAAACGTTATTTTCTTTAAACTTTACACCCTTAGTTTTAGTCATTTTAAATTGAAATTTATTTTTAAACTTATATTCTTGGGCCCAATAATGAAAACCCTGTATATTGTTTTTTAACAAACAAATAAAAAGTTTTAATTATGGTACCTATTACTTATATAACGGTTATAATAACGTTTTTTAATATATGATAAATACATTCCTAAACTAAATCTTGAACAAGAAAATTTATTCATTTTAATTTAATTGCAACTGAAATATGATGTTTTTATAAATAACAAAAATCCAAAAATTATTCTGATTTTTAAACAAAATTTAATACAAAACCTTTAATTCCTTTTGAAATACCTTATAAAAATAATCTAAATAAAATGTAAAGGGTTTTTCATTATCCATTTTCAAAATTTGGGCATTAAAATAATAAAAGGAATATTTCTTATGAATTATAAATTTTATTGATTAAAATCAATAAACAAGTTAAATTAATTGGTCGCGAACAATAATTATTATAAAATTAATTCATTTTAATAAAAGATACCTGGTTTTTTTATTTATTTTTTCTAAAACTTTAAATTGGCACTTTGGCAAATCTTGGGGTTACCGCGTTCAGATGTAACTTAAAACCCCTTTCATTTTGGGGTTATAACTAATTATTATTTGTGGTTTTAATAAAAAAAAATTGAATACAGCATATATCCAAATTTAAAAAATTTTTACCTTAAATTAAAAAAAAAGCAAAAGTGTAAAATAGGCTAAATATTGAAAATTCCAAATAATTTAAAAAATGTTTTAATTAAAATAAAAAAATAAAATAAGGTTGTTTTGTTGTGTGTTGTGTTGTGTGTTTGTGTGTGTTTTTTTGTATGTTTTGTAAAATTTAAATTTAAATTTTTTTTGTTATTTAAAATGTGTTTGTTAAATAAATTAAAATTAAAATTAAATATTTTTTTTTAAAAATAATTTTAATATTTATTAAATAATTTTTAATTTATAATTTTTATTAAATTTTTTAAATTTTATTTTTTTTTTTTATATTTATAATAATTTGTTTTGTTTTGTGTAAATTGTTTAAATTATTAAATAAATTTTATAAATAAAAAATTTTAATATTTTTAAATTTAAAAATAAAATTTAATTGTTTAAAAATTTTTAAATAAAAAAAAAAAAAAAAAAAAAATTAAAAAAAAATTTTTAAAAATAAATATTATTTAAAAAAATTTTATTTTTTTAAAATATATTTTAAATAAAATTAAATTTAAAAAAAAATTTATAAAAAATTTTTTTAAAAATTAAAAATTAATTTTTAAAAAAAAAATTTTATAAAAAAAAAAAATTATAAAAATTATATTAATATATAAATTTTAAAATTTTTTAAAAATTAATTTATAAAAATTTATAAAAAAATTTTTTATTTAAAAAAATTAAAAAAAATAAAAAAATTTAAATTTTTTTATTTTTAAAAATAAAAATTTTTTTTAAAATAAAAAATAAAAAAAAAATAATTAAAATTATAAAAAATTTAAAAAATAATAATTTAAAAAAAAAATATTATATATATAAATATTTTAAAAATTTAAATTTTTTAAATAAAATTTTAAAATTAAAATTTTTTAAAAAAAAAAAAAAAAATTTTAATTTAAAAAAAATTAAAAAAAAAAAATTTTTTTTTTTTTTTTTATTTTTTTTTTTTTTTTTTTTTTTTTTTTTTTTTTTTTTATTTGGTTTTGGTTGTTATCCCATAATTTTCTGGTCTAAAAGATTGTTCAAAATTTCAGAAAATTTATTATTGGTATTTCTGCCCCTTTAGTTGGTCTATCAAACAGTATGAGCATTCTGTATATATTCTATAATGTTTTACAAATCTTTTATATACATTCCAAAAAGTTTAATTAAGACAGCTGAACTAATTGTATCGTTATGTTAACATTATATATAATGTATATTTTCTTGTTTTTACTTTATCGTAAATATTAGTTGCCTCTATCCAATTTTTGACCCAAAATCTTAAAATCAATTTTAATTGAATTCGCCATTGCCCAAATGTTGAACAAGTATTAATCGATACCGTTGTATCCTAATTTTTTTAAAATTTTTATATATAAATATATATATATATATATATATATATATATATATAATATATATATATATATATATCATGTAAACGATCTAAACACGGACATTTTACACCTTGCTGTTTTATCAGGCACCTCTGCTTTGTAGTTTACCTCCGTCACCACTTTTTGAATAACGACTATCAAGCTTTAGACAATAAATTTGAATGTTTAAAATTATGCATACTCATCTTTCGTTTTTCCGACGACAGATGTGTTGGTCGTAATATCATACAGATCGTTTTGGTGGTTGGGCGTGTCACATTCATCAACATTATTCTTCATATGCGCATACACATCATCAGTTGTTACCTCGATAATTAAAGAATCTGTGTCAGTATAGAGCAACGTTATATTATTACCATGACTGCACAAGATATCGTAAAAGATCGATGCACTATAATTTTGGAAATATCTAAATCCGAGATATAAGGGATTGTCATAAGTAGCGACCTGTTTCGACAATTCCACTGCAAATAATTTGTCAGCGAATTGAATAAAATATCTAATGCCGGTTTTGCGACGTACCGTGCTAGACACAAACGACGACCATTATTTTCGTTAATAACTTCATTACTCTTCTTTTGTCAACATTCTCCATTGTTCTACCAAATACACCATTGTTCATGAATTTAAACAAATCCTTTTCGAATTTGTTCTTGGCTTGATTTCGGAGAGCTGTATTGAGGTCTACCTCTGGTATTAACCAAGGACTTTGACGAAAGCGTAAAACTCTATGAATACGAGTTACAATTAACCAATGATCTATACATTGTTTTAAATACTGGTAATGTATAACATAGTTGGTCTTATCACACAAGTTAGGCATTGATTTTTCCTCCTTGGAATGTGGCACGCAGAACATTTTGGGACAAAAGGATAATCATTGTGCTCATCATACAGGCGGCGCAGATATTGTGTATCAACCTCTAGTACAAATCCATAATCAAATTGATTGCTTTCCTCTTGGAAAGCAATCAATTTGATTTTGGGTTTGTACTATAGGTTGATGTACAATATTGAATAGCTAATAACTAAACACAGTTATCCACGTAAACCCATCAGGTGGTAGACATTTCCGCATAGTCATCCATATAACTTCGTAGCATCCAAATACTATAAATAGACTTTAGGACGGTTAGAGTCATAATTTGGAACAAACTCGTTAGCAATACTTCTCCACTTAACACAAGAGTAGTATAGCTATAGCGGTTCTGGAGCACTTTTGTCACTAGATTTGTCACCAGATCTAGGAAAAAGTCACCAGAAAAGTTACTAGATTTCAAGGTCGGTAACATTGCCTATTTCAAGGGGTAGACCACAGGTGTGTAATCCTCTTCAAGGTCATGCTTGCACGAGTCCTTCAAGGTCACTAGAAAAGTTACTAGATTGTTGATTGTCCTGAAGGTCATCGCCCTCAAGCAAGTCTATGCATGTTTCAAGGCCACGCCCTATTCAACTCAAGAAGGGGGCCCATTGTTTAAAGTCTATGCTTTCAAGGTCACATGAGAGAACAAAGACGATCTATTGTTTTGGCTGAGTCTTCTAGAAAATCAATAACAAAGACGATGCATTGTTCAAAGTCTATGCTTTCAACGCCACATGAAAGAACAAAGACTATCTATTGTTCCGTTAGAAATAGATTGTTATCTCAATTCTAGGAAATCAAGAATAAACGCGATTTCCCCCATACGACCACATCTCAATTCTGAGAAATCAAAAAGGGGGCCCATTGTTCAAAGTCTATGCTTACAATTTTCAAGGTCACATGAAAGAACACAGACGATCTATTGTTATGGATGAGTCATAGCTTCTAAAATTCTGAGAAAAATCAAGAACAAAGAGGGCTCATTGTTCTAGTCAACGGTTCAAAGTCTATGCTTATAATTTTCAAAGGTTATGTGAGAAATGAACAAAGACGATTCATTGTTCTGGTTGATTTATAAAAATAGATTGTTATCT
The DNA here is from genome assembly GCA_036346205.1 of Vesta saturnalis. Classification (NCBI taxonomy): domain Eukaryota; kingdom Metazoa; phylum Arthropoda; class Insecta; order Coleoptera; family Lampyridae; genus Vesta; species Vesta saturnalis. The sequence goes on along the minus strand of JARFJB010001383.1, from coordinate 246,714 downwards.
ACACTTCGATTCTGAGAAATCAGTTTTCAAGAACAAAGGCGATCCATTGTCAACGATTACAAGGTCACACCTCTGAGAAATGAACAAAGACGATCCATTGTTCCGTTATTTTAAAATAAATTGTTATCTCAATTCTAGGAAATCAAGAATAAAGGCGATCCATTGTCAACGCTTCAAAGTCTATGCTTACAATTTTCAAGGTAAAAGAACAAAAGCGATTCATTCTTCTGGTCGAGTTATAAAAATAAATTGTTATCTCAATTCTGAGAAATCATGAACAAAGACGATGTATTGTTCAAAGTCTATGCTTATAATTTTCAAGGTAAATGAATAAAGACGATTCATTGTTCTGGTTGATTTATAAAAATAGAGTGTTATCTAAATACATCTCTTTCAAGAACAAAGGCAATCCATTGTCAACGATTTAAAGTTTATGCTTATAAGGTCACACCTCTGATAACAAAGACGATCCATTATTCAGTTAGAAATAGATTGTTATCTCAATTCTAGGAAATCAAGAGCCCTGAGGTGCATGTTTCAAAGCCACGCCCCCTCAAGTGCTGTAAACAGGTGGCCGTTCTCCTAAACAGGTAGCCGTTTCCTAAAACAGGTAGCCGTTTCCTAAAACAGGTAGCCGTTTCCCAAAACAGGTAGCCGTTTCCTAAAACAGGTAGCCGTTTCCCAAAACAGATAGCTGTTTCGCAACCGTTTCCCATGTTCAGGTCGAAAATAGATTCCGCATCTCAATTCCAGGAAATCAAAAAGGGGCCCACTGTTCAAAGTCTATGCTTACAATTTTCAAGGTTAAAGAACAAAGACATTCCATTGTACAGGTTGAGTTATAAAAATAGATTGTTATCTCAATTCTAGGAAATCAATAACAAAGGCGATGCATTGTTCAAAGTCTATGCTTACAATTTTCAAGGCCACATGAAAGAACAAAGACTATCTATTGTTCTAGTTGATTTATAAAAATAGATTGTTATCTAAATACATCTCTTTCAAGAATAAAGGTGAACCATTATCAACGATTTAAAGTTTAAGCTTATAAGGTCACACCTCTGATAACAAAGACGATTCATTGTTCAGTTAGAAATAGATTGTTATCTCAATTCTAGGAAATCAATAACAAAGACGATGCATTGTCAACGCTTCAAAGTCTATGTTTACAAGGCCACATGAGAGAACAAAGACGATTCATTGTTTTGGTTGAGTCATAGCTTCTGAAATTCTAGGAAATCAAGAATAAAGGGGGCCCATTGTACAAAGTCTATGCTTACAATTTGCAAGGTAAAAGAACAAAGACGATTCATTGTTTTGGCTCTGTCGTAGCTTCTAAAATTCCGAGAACAAAGACGATGCATTGTTCAGACTGATTAGGTCATCTAACAAGTAAAATATTTTTATAAGACTACCACAATATACAGATTTAAGTATTATGGGAAATAGTCACTTTTGTAATACCTCTGCTGGAGCATATCTATTTACTATTTGTTTTTCACATTCAATTTCCTTCAACTGATTCTCGTTTAATGCGGACCACATCATCTTTCCTAATAGGTTCATTATATTGTATACTAGCCATACATTCAGCTTCCCTTAAAAGTCTTCATATCAGGATCTACTTTGAGACATTGTTCGAGACTTATTACAAACCTGCAAGCCCTGAGGTGCATTCTTCAAGGTAAGCAATGTCACGCCTCCCCAGTGCCCTCAAGTGGTCTAAACAGGTAGACGTTTCCTAAAACAGGGGCCCGTTTCACAAAACAGGGGTCCGTTTCCCAAAACAGAGGTCCATTTTCCAAAACAGATGGCTGTTTCTCAACACAGGTAACCGTTTCCCCCAAGGTTATACGAGAGAACATAAGCGTTCTGATTCCTAAAAATAGATTGTTATCCAGCTACCACCCCACCTCAATTCTAGGAAATCAAGAACAAAGGGGGGTCCATTGTTCAAAGTCTATGCTTACAATTTTCAAGGTCACATGAGAAACGAACAAAAGTGATTCATTGTTCTGGTCGAGTTATAAAAATAGATTGTTATCTAAATACCCTTCGATTCTAAGAAATCAAGAACAAAGGCGATCCATTATTTTAGCCAACGCTTCAAAGTCTATGTTTATAATTTTCAAGGTCACATGAGAGAACAAAGACGATCCATTATTCCGTTATAATTTCTAAAAAATAGATTGTTATCTAAATACATCTCAATTCTGGGAAATCAAGAAACGCTTCAAAGTCTATGCTTATAAGGCCACACCTCTGATAACAAAGGCGATTCATTGTTTTGGCTGAGTCATAGCTTCTGAAATTCTGAGAAATCAAGAACACAGACTGATTAGGTTATCTAACACGTAAAATATTTTTTTTTATAAAACTTTATTAACCACAATATTCATCTATATATACAGATAAAAGATCGATTTAAGTAAATATATATATTATGGGAAGTTTGATGTACTTAACATTTTGTAATACCTTTGCTGGATCATATCTATTTTATTTATTATTTGTTTTTCACATTCAATTTCCTTCAACTGATTCTCGTTTAATGTGGTCCACGATACATCATCATCTTTCCTAATAGGTATTTTCATCGCTTCATTATAATGTTTACTGGCCATACATTCAGCTTTCCTTAAAGCCTTCATATCAGGATCTGTGATCCTTTTACTTTGAGACATTGTCCGTGACTTATTACAAACCTACGTCTCTTAAACTTATATGCAAAAATACAAATTAAAATCTTTTAATTATAAAGTTACGTAAATTTCAAAGTTAATCCCGTGAAATCTATTTTCAAGGTGATCCAACCTTACCCGACTATCAAATAGATTGTCAATGGTTACTATCAATTTTCCAGGTCCTACAAATCAACCTACAGGGGTATTCTGATATATGACCGGTAATGTATGCTTCCCAAGTTGGGTAAAGTTCTTTGAAGGTGTGACGAGAGATTTTCAAGGTCACCAAACAATTCTTAGAATTTAGTCGAGTCAGAGTCATCTGTCAATTCCTAGAAATCAATTTTCAAGGTATCATATTACAATTCAAACAGATTGTAAAGTAGATTCATGGCTAAATGGAGTCAAGGTGTCCCTAATCAATGACTTTTGTATAGGCCGTAGAAGTTATTACAATTCCAGCAGTGGTATCTATGCTAAAAATAGGTCAAGGTTAAATTGGTCTTATATTAGCTAAATGCTCTTCAAGTCAAATAATTAGGTCATCAGCATAGATGTAGAAGTGGTTAAGGTATTTAAGCAGTAATGTGCAAATAAAATTGATTCAATATGTGGATGTGCTACGCTGCTGAATCATGGACCAAAGCGGTAGATGCACATACAGCCGTGGAACGTTTACTCAACAATTAACGACATTGGCATTTGATGCTAATCATGAGGCAGTATGTGGTTTAGGATGCTTTTATTCGGAAGAGGACTGTCATGCACTTGCAAAGAAATATGAAAACGGTGTAAAATATGTGAAACGTATTTAAAGGGTCGATATTGTTTGACTTGCTTAATACAAAAGTTAAGTGCGGCACAACTAGAAGAGTTCACTCTAGATTTGAAGGAGTGGGAAGATGGGGATACCAGTGAAAAGGGGGAAGAAGGGGAATATGAAGGATAGTAGTCAGTTACTAATTATATTTTCTCGATTAGAAAAAGATGTATAATTAAAAAATAAAACCTTAATTATTGTTGTTGTGTTCTTTTGCATGTGAAAAGGATGTATTCACGACTAGTCTGGATGCAGTCGGAAAAACAACAAATAGCGGTCCCCAGCCATATGTAAACATAATTTAACTAGAATCTTCGGAATAGGAAAAAAATGAGTGTGGTCTCCAAGAAATATTCAAGACCATATGTCCTACAGACCGATCTTACCCGACATCATCCGATCGAAATGTAGTCGAAACCTGCAGGACCAATTCTAAACGAGTCATGGAAACATGAAGAATGATAGGCTAATATCATGGTTATTGACTAAATTGTTATAAAAAGCGTGGGCTCATACAATAGTCATCCAGGGTGTTTCTCCAAATACAGATAACCGTTTCCCAAAACCGATGGCTGTTTCTCAACACAGGCTAAACTGAACTAGGTCAAAACCTAAACATCTGGTCATGAGGGGTTAGAAATCCGTGGGAAGGTTCAGGTACAATCTGAAGGTAGTTTTATATTATAGAAAAAAGCTAATCACCTACTTTGGGGGTAGTACTGATAGGGGGTAGTTTCTATAAATCCCCTTCACCTACTTTTAGAGGTAAAGGGTAGCTTTTCCAATAGGCTTATCATCTAGGGGTGCAATTCTGACCCCGAGAAAAAATGATGAATGCTATTACTGTAAGTGTATTATTTCATGTAAAAGCCCTATGATGCAAGCTATTTCTATGGTCCACCCTATCCATCTAGGTCAACAATTTTAGCATTCCCTGGAGGTTACATTCTTGGAAATAGCAAATAAGCGTTCCTTTCTAACAATAGAATCAGTTCATGGAGGATTGTTGTCTATGCTAATATCAAGGTTCCTGTATATGCTTACAGTATCTGGTGACTGGAAATTCTCAAGGTCTCCAAACAATTGTCAAGACCATATGTCCTACAGGCCGATCTTACCCGACATCATCCGATCGAAAATGTAGTCGAAACCTGCAGGACCAATTCTAAACGAGCCATGGAAACAAGAAGAATGATAGGGTCTATGCTAATAAGCGTAGGCTCATATTATGGTCCGCCAGGATGTTCCCCCCAAATACAGATAACCGTTTCCCAAAACAGGGGAGCCGTCACTCAACACAGGTTTCCCCTCTAGAGCCATTAATCATAGCTGAAGCTGACCAATTCTAAACGAGTCATGGAAACAAGAAGAATGATGGGGTCTATGCTAATAAGCGTGGGCTCATACTATGGTCCTAACCGCCAGGTTGAGGCAGTTTCCCCAAAGACAGATAACCGTTTCCCAAAACAGGGGAGCCGTCACTCAACACAGGTTTCCCCTCCAGAGCCATTAATCATAGCTGAGGCTAAATTGAACTAGGTCAGATCCATTTATCTTAGAAATCTAAACATGGAATATGGTTGTGAGGGGTTAGAAATCCCAATTCGTGGGAAGGTTGCATCCAAGTACAATTCTTAGAAATCTGAAAGTAGAACTAGTTTAATATCATAGAAAAAGCTAATCACCTACTTTGGGGGTTTATGGGCCAAGGTGGTAGTTTCTATAAATCACCTACTTTTAGGGGTAAAGGGTAGCTTTTTCAATAGTTATAGGTACTGTGTCAACGAGGCTTATCATCTAGGGGTGCAATTCTGACCCCGAGAAAAATGATGAATTCTGCGTCGCTTTTGAGAAGAAGAAGCTAGAATAGAAAGTAGTGTTGGCAACCATGACTGTTAGGGTTTAAAAGTCCCCATTGTGTGCACAGTAGACTCTTGATTAGCAGCAATGACGAAAGTAGTAGTACGTAAGGTAGAAAGTACAGAAAAAGCGGTGTGGAGGAGCGAAAGAAGAGGTTGGAGACGTTAATAAAACAAGTAAAAGAAATTAAACTCGATTTGGAGTGTTATATAGTGAAAACAAAAATGATGAAGCTGCGTATTAGCAATATGTAAAATAGTGTAGTAAAACATGAAATTTTGGGAAGGATGAGTTTAAATACCTATTTTAAGGAAGAAGAAAAGACGCTGCTATGTGTTGTTATAAGTATCTCACAATTGTATTAGGTTTAAGTAACTGTATCATTAAAAAATAAAGACTTTAAAAGTTAAAGAGACGGTTTTCGGTATTCTCTTCTCCCATAATGGTTCCTTATTGGCTCTGCATATCTAGGCGCGGTTCGATATCCACCTTTACCGAAATCTCCCATAAGGAAATGGAACCCCTGCCGTACGTTGGGCTTTAAATTGGCCTATATACAACGTATAAAAGAAGATTTATTGGAAAAGATCAATGGCAGTAAAATTATCCCTAAATAAAAGCAATTTAATGCAGATCGTTATTGTTTTTAATCATTAAATGGCGTTTATGCATATGTGAACTAAAATTTATTAGTAAAGCGTTATAGTGAAAAATACAATGACTTTCCTTTGTATAAGGGAGATTTAAATTGATTTTTTTTTGCAAGAACCTAAAAAATTAAATGTCAGCCCTATTCCTAAATTGGCTACCCTTGGACTTAAAAGAGTAAACAGTGACAGCTTGCAGTATAGAAATGGAGTTAATTTGATATAATTTTTATATAAAAGGTTAAGAAAATCGATTTATAGTTTTAATGTTGCAGGATAAGGAGACCTGACTGTTTTTATATGAATAGTTTTTATTGTGTTTTTAGTGTTTTTAGTGTTTTTCGTGTTTTCGTGTTTTTAGTGTTTTTTATCGTTTTTTAGTGTTTTTAGTGTTTTTAGGGTTTTTAGTGTTTTTAGTGTTTTTCGTGTTTTTAGTGTTTTTATCGTTTTTAGTGTTTTAGTGTTTTTAGGGTTTTTAGCGTTTTTAGCGTTTTTTAGCGTTTTTAGCGTTTTTTAGCGTTTTTAGCGTTTTTAGCGTTTTTAGCGTTTTTAGTGTTTTTAGTGTTTTTAGGGTTTTAGTGTTTTAGTGTTTTTAGTGTTTTTGTGTTTTTAGTGTTTTCAGTGTTCTTTAGGGTTTTTAGTGTTTTAGTTTTTAGCGTTTTGGCGTTTTTTAGGGTTTTTAGTGTTTTTTCATGTTTTTTTAGTTTTTTCGTGTTTTAGTGTTTTTAGCGTTTTTAGCGTTTTTTAGCGTTTTTAGCCAACTTTACCCAACTTGGGAAGCATACATTACCGGTCATATATCAGAATACCCCTGTAGGTTGATTTGTAGGACCTGGAAAATTGATAGTAACCATTGACAATCTATTTGATAGTCGGGTAAGGTTGGATCACCTTGAAAATAGATTTCTCGGAATTAACTTTGAAATTTACGTAACTGTATAATTAAAAGATTTTAATTTGTGTTTTTGCATATAAGTTTAAGAGACGTAGGTTTGTAATAAGTCACGGACAATGTCTCAAAGTAAAAGGATCACAGATCCTGATATGAAGGCGTTAAGGAAAGCTGAATGTATGGCCAGTAAACATTATAATGAAGCGATGAAAATACCTATTAGGAAAGATGATGATGATGTATCGTGGACCACATTAAACGAGAATCAGTTGAAGGAAATTGAATGTGAAAAACAAATAATAAATAAAATAGATATGATCCAGCAAAGGTATTACAAAATGTTAAGTACATCAAACTTCCCATAATATATATATTTACTTAAATCGATCTTTTATCTGTATATATAGATGAATATTGTGGTTAATAAAGTTTTATAAAAAAAAATATTTTACGTGTTAGATAACCTAATCAGTCTGTGTTCTTGATTTCTCAGAATTTCAGAAGCTATGACTCAGCCAAAACAATGAATCGCCTTTGTTATCAGAGGTGTGGCCTTATAAGCATAGACTTTGAAGCGTTTCCTGATTTCCCAGAATTGAGATGTATTTAGATAACAATCTATTTTTTAGAAATTATAACGGAATAATGGATCGTCTTTGTTCTCTCATGTGACCTTGAAAATTATAAACATAGACTTTGAAGCGTTGGCTAAAATAATGGATCGCCTTTGTTCTTGATTTCTTAGAATCGAAGGGTATTTAGATAACAATCTATTTTTATAACTCGACCAGAACAATGAATCACTTTTGTTCGTTTCTCATGTGACCTTGAAAATTGTAAGCATAGACTTTGAACAATGGACCCCCCTTTGTTCTTGATTTCCTAGAATTGAGGTGGGGTGGTAGCTGGATAACAATCTATTTTTAGGAATCAGAACGCTTATGTTCTCTCGTATAACCTTGGGGGAAACGGTTACCTGTGTTGAGAAACAGCCATCTGTTTTGGAAAATGGACCCTCTGTTTTGGGAAACGGACCCCCTGTTTTGTGAAACGGGCCCCCTGTTTTAGGAAACGTCTACCTGTTTAGACCACTTGAGGGCACTGGGGAGGCGTGACATTGCTTACCTTGAAGAATGCACCTCAGGGCTTGCGCAGGTTTGTAATAAGTCTCGAACAATGTCTCAAAGTAGATCCTGATATGAAGACTTTTAAGGGAAGCTGAATGTATGGCTAGTATACAATATAATGAACCTATTAGGAAAGATGATGTGGTCCGCATTAAACGAGAATCAGTTGAAGGAAATTGAATGTGAAAAACAAATAGTAAATAGATATGCTCCAGCAGAGGTATTACAAAAGTGACTATTTCCCATAATACTTAAATCTGTATATTGTGGTAGTCTTATAAAAAATATTTTACTTGTTAGATGACCTAATCAGTCTGAACAATGCATCGTCTTTGTTCTCGGAATTTTAGAAGCTACGACAGAGCCAAAACAATGAATCGTCTTTGTTCTTTTACCTTGCAAATTGTAAGCATAGACTTTGTACAATGGGCCCCCTTTATTCTTGATTTCCTAGAATTTCAGAAGCTATGACTCAACCAAAACAATGAATCGTCTTTGTTCTCTCATGTGGCCTTGTAAACATAGACTTTGAAGCGTTGACAATGCATCGTCTTTGTTATTGATTTCCTAGAATTGAGATAACAATCTATTTCTAACTGAACAATGAATCGTCTTTGTTATCAGAGGTGTGACCTTATAAGCTTAAACTTTAAATCGTTGATAATGGTTCACCTTTATTCTTGAAAGAGATGTATTTAGATAACAATCTATTTTTATAAATCAACTAGAAGAATAGATAGTCTTTGTTCTTTCATGTGGCCTTGAAAATTGTAAGCATAGACTTTGAACAATGCATCGCCTTTGTTATTGATTTCCTAGAATTGAGATAACAATCTATTTTTATAACTCAACCTGTACAATGGAATGTCTTTGTTCTTTAACCTTGAAAATTGTAAGCATAGACTTTGAACAATGGGCCCCCTTTTTGATTTCTCAGAATTGAGATGTGGTCGTATGGGGGAAATCGCCTTTATTCTTGATTTCCTAGAATTGAGGTAACAATCTATTTCTAACGGAACAATAGATAGTCTTTGTTCTTTCATGTGGCCTTGAAAGCATAGACTTTGAACAATGCATCGTCTTTGTTATTGATTTTCTAGAAGACTCAGCCAAAACAATAGATCGTCTTTGTTCTCTCATGTGACCTTGAAAGCATAGACTTTAAACAATGGGCCCCCTTCTTGATTTGAATAGGGCGTGGCCTTGAAACATGCATAGACTTGCTTGAGGGCGATGACCTTCAGGACAATCAACAATCTAGTAACTTTTCTAGTGACCTTGAAGGACTCGTGCAAGCATGACCTTGAAGAGGATTACACACCTGTGGTCTACCCCTTGAAATAGGCAATGTTACCGACCTTGAAATCTAGTAACTTTTCTGGTGACTTTTTCCTAGATCTGGTGACAAATCTAGTGACAAAAGTGCTCCAGAACCGCTATAGCTATACTACTCACAAGTGCTCACTCCACCATGAATACCTTAAAAAGTGGTATATATCCATATCAGACAATAATTCTAACTCTAGTTTAGTACATTTCAACATGGTAGCCCACGCCAATCCAGGTATGGTAACATACTGCGCAGGTTCTAATCCATACACGTCCAGACATAGCCGTCGAAAGTTTTCGAACACGTCAGCTAACAGCAGCACGTCTGACTTTAAATACATATCGGCATAATCGCCTAGTATATTACACTTAAAGTGTTCCCACACCAGTTGGATGTGACAGCATTCTTCATCGGATATATTTTCATCATGCATTTTATCGTAGAATTTATCATAGGAGGATACTGTGACATCGTGTAATTCACTAAAATAGGAGAAACCACCTTTCTTCCTAACTAAGTTAAAGTCGTTATCACCAAAATATATCCTTACCTCTATACGTTAATCTTGTGATAAATTCTGTGACAGAGTATGTAAGGATGCAGCCATGAACCTACAACTATCAACAAATCGCAAATGTACGTACTTTTTGTCCCTAAGATCACGACTATTTATGAATTCATCTACATAAATATGCTTACCAAACGTTACATATTTTTCACTATTAACAGGGAGTATGGTAATTTCTTCAGTTTCGTTAACTGTTTGATGAACAGGTGAACATCATAGCCACACAGATTATCGAAAAAGCTAGGATAAATGTAGGTAATTGATAATTTAAATTACAATTTGAATGTGCAGCACCACGATATTTACCAGTGACGTGACTTTGGAAATTGTAAGATCCGCCGTAAAAAGCTTGTCGCAATTTAGACTTAGTTCACATACCACCTTTTGTTCATCAGTTAGTGGTAACATTGTAACATTTTTGAAATGTTTATTATATATCCGTTTCACATCACCTCCTAAGCGTTTAATAGATACCTCCGCTGTAATTACCCCCTACAAAGTTCTAATTTGGACCAAGAATCGTTTACAATACACTTAATATAATAACTGAATGCGTATGGTTCATGTTTACACGTTTTATCGTGAACCATTGTTCGGGATCGGGTTCAGCTGTATTTACCGATACTAATAGCGCTTCAAAATCTGCATATATTACGAATGGTTTTGATAGTTCTGAAACGCAAGTAAATTTTCCGCGTAGAACTCCCCGGTTCTGCCTTTTCTTTGTATAAAGTTAGGTAATTTAGTGTATACGAAATTACGGTCATGTCATACGTGGCAGGTTAGTTGCTCCTGCGTTCTAAAGTAATAAATACATGAATCACAAAAATATTTTACCCCATTACGTCGGGTTGTTTGGTTGCTAAGTAAACGAGAAAAATAAATTTAACACTAATAGGCTGCTTAGCTCTGGTATGGTAGAAAGGACCCGCTACCTCCGTAATACGCTGACCATCACGATACGCATCGTCCAGTACTTAAACATTGATGGAAATATTATTGTTGGACTCGAAAGTTGAGATGTTAGTCAACTTAACAGGAAATTCTACACCATTCGAGTTGAATAGCGTTCTGAAATCAGGGTAAGAAGTCGTCTGTTGTGGTAACCCCTTCGATGGCACTAATGCTGATACAATAGCCCACACTAAGCAACAATTATCACTATTCTTCACATTAACTGTAGCGTGTTTATGACAAATTTCGACCGGTACATTCATAAAGGATGAACCCGTAGTGGGAGAAAATTTCAACATTTTTACGACTAAATATACGAAATGCACCTGCGACCACCTTAAAAAACATATATTAATAATACATCGCACTACTACTAATGACTACACTTACCAGAATCTTTATGCTGAAATTCTGATTGCTTAGCATTCAAGATTTCCACTACTCTTTGAAAATACTCTTACAAAACCATCCCGACACTCAATACATCATATTTAGTTCGAAAGGACTTTAATTCAGTACTTTCGCAACTGTTCAGAAAGTACAAACCAAACAACTCAACATTGTTTCAACAAATGTTTCTGCAACTGAATTTGTATTAGTTTCAAAACATTCACTTTAACGTCACCCATAAACGTTTGCACATCACTCAAGGCATGATGACAATCTATACGAAACAATGCCTTGTTTAAAAGCATTCCGAATCACTTCAACCCCAGTATCAACGACCAGACATGCATTTGATTTGTGCCTATTGATTCTGAGGTGCCCTTGAGCAATAGAACCAGCGACATGCCTATATTCCGCTCTGTTGGTGTCGTCGGAACTACTTGGTTGCACCACATTGCTATGTGTGGTGGTGTGGTTTTTCGGTACCGCCTACTGCATATCTAAAGGTGGGACAATTGGTATTCTTATCCAATACGCGATTTTTTGATGTCAAAGTAGAGAATCCTTTCTTGAAAATATCTTCAGACGTTCACATTGAAACACTTTATTGCGATCAGTAACAGAGTGAATGTATAAAAAAATGTATAACTGAAAGGGTATAGTTACGTGTTTTGTTATGATTCCCTTTTTAACTCCTTATTAAGTTTTATCATACATTTCAACTGTTCCCTGAGTTGTTTAATCCTGATGCCCTGGTTGCGCAAGAGAATCAGCAACATGCCTATGTTCCGCTCTGTTGGTGTCGTCGAAAATTCTTGGTTGCACCACATTGCTATGTGTGGTTGTGTGGTTTTGAGATACCGCCTACTGCATATCTAAAGGTGGGATAATTGGTATTTTTATCCAACACGCCGTTTTTTTTTATATCAAAGTAGAGAAAGTAGAGGCAATTCTCTACCTTACCGAGTTTTCCCCGCTTGCGTCTTTAACACCTCTTCCCGACATTCCGATAACTCCCACATTCCAGGTTTCTTCCGCATATTCGCCTTAGGTGCTCTACATCCCTCCTCCTTCTTCCTATAGCATTGACGTGGCCTCCCAAACTAGCGACGACGACGAAATCTACGATGTGACCGTAGTCCTGGATACTCAACAGGAGCACAATCTAGAAGCTGAGACAATAATACTAGACGCTGAAGTCATCACTATCCGTGACGACGACGATGGTACACCCTTTACCATAGACGAGCCTAACGATGATAATGATGCCGACAGCGAATTATCACCAGTGTTGAGGGATTATGATCTTCCAGTGGAGCAAATGAATACCTCAATACTGGGGACTGGGACTACGACTGTGACGTTGCAATGGACCCAACCTTCAGTTACGAGACAAACACCTACACACTTTTGCAATGAAATAATCGTTGAAAAGAGCAGCGATGATAACTTCATGGAAACTCTCACTTATAACTTGCAACGACTAGAACAAAGCGCTCAAGACCTATCCGCTATTGTAGATTAACACTGTGCACAGGAATTGGTACATGACGGCTTAGGGGAAGACGATAATGGCTCTGGTATGGTTCCGAATTACGATGACGCCGCTCAGGAGGTCTAGGACCACGGGATAACGACAACTCTGACGGCAACATGCACGACAGTAAAGAACAGGAAGTTGACGACAGCTGGTTTTGAGCGACCCACATTCCTCCCGTCTACATCATGTATGCGATGGCGTCGGGAGACAGTGCTTCCCAAAGTAATTCCGCTTTCCTTATAATTGCGGGTGGTACTGGCTCTTCTACGCGCATCGCATAATCACCTGGGAACGTCTCGCATTCACGGTATGTATTTGCTTCGTACTAATTTTACAATAATACTTCTTTCTTTCTGTCTTTACATCTGACTACCATAGCATAATTTGGGCGGAATTATGATGTCGTGATTACGGAGAGCTCTCTAGGAGAGCAGCTCGACCGGGCTTATAACATTATACCATGACTGGAATAATGTTTTACGCCTAGCTGTACTAAGTGGTTATGATCACGCCATTGTATATCTGGAAATGATACTGGAAACTGTCGAAGAGGTTGCAGAACTCTATGAACTTATCCGAGTTTGCAATGCTTCGACAAGTGGTCTTTCCTAGTGATCGAGACAGACATAGTATGTATAACTACAGACACAGCTCTCCTTCTTTTATGATTTTTTTCCAGAAAAATGTCACCTCAATAGTGCAGTGGTAGTTTAACGTATAACTGGTACAGCACTTGCTTCAAGGAAAAACACAGTAAAAAAAACGGACATAATAATGAGTTTGTCTTCACACTATTTCCATATTGTCAAATTGAATGTCATGATTTAGATTATTTAAGGGATGTTCAGCTACCGCAGACTTCTCTGGTTGACCTAATCTACAAAATCTACAAAATGTTCTTTACGAATTGGATCAAATCTACGTTTTCTGGTTCCAATGTATACTTTCCACATGAACAAGATAACTTATACAGTCTGGAAGTTGATAATGGGTTTGAAACATTTTTCTTAAATGTTCTTTAATATTTTTGTAGGTTTAAAAATAGGCCTAATGCCATATTTCATTAGGATTTTTTCAATTCTAACTGTAACATTAGCTATATAAGAAAGAAAAGCAGTACCAATATTAAGGATTTTTCTTTAAGGTTATGTCTAGAAGGTGTAACATTATTAATGTCACTGAATATCTATTACCTTGTAAGGATTTTGTTAAATATGTATATTCATCCTTCAAAAATTCAAGGTCACAAATTCGTTTTGCTCGATCTACTAAAGATTTAATTACATCAATTTTTTGACGTGGAAGGTGGTTGGATAATTTATGAAGGTGTGTTGGCTTTCTGTAGATCTTAAAAAATAGTGAACTATTATTTTTAGATATTAACATGTCAAGAAATGGCAAACTTCTATTAGTTTCTTTTTCCATGGTAAACTGGATGCTAGGATGTATACCATTTATAAAAACAAAAAACTCTTGCAATGCCTCTTCTCCAATCTGTTCATAAAATTTACTATTCCACCGAAAATAAGTTGTAGTAAGACAGCGACGAAAAAGAATGGTTAAATCTGTAACAACATTATCACAAAGGTTTATAACTATTGTTGTTATAATCAAATCCCAATCTTCTCTATTTAATATAGATGGAATTTCTAAATGTAAATATAAAAGAATTTTATTGGTTTTATCCAATAACGTCCCAGTAATACGTATTTGATTACGCAGAAGAGTATTTTCAGTTCTTCTGTAAATATTATTAGCTTGTTTGTTATTAAAATCTCTTATAATAAAGATAAACATTGGGATAATTTTTTGGTCTTGGCATCGTAATAAAAAAGTGACGATAATAATTGGGCATTACGTTTCCTTAGTTTTTCAAATTGTCTGCCAGAACGATAAGTTTCATTGTATAACATTAAATAGTTGGAAGTGAGAGCTTTAAGTGGGTTTATTCTTGACTTCATTGACGCTATACCTTTTTATTCATGAATTTTATTGTATAATTGGGATTGCTTACTCAGTTATAATGTAGACGGGTTGTAATTTGCAGACTGGTTATCTACTGCTAGCGATTTATAATTCACAGTTACCTCTGGAACCCGCTTGTTCACGATATGTAATCTGTTGTCAAAAGCTGAACATAGATCCATTTATCGAAGTTAAGAAACGCCTGGAAAGAAACAACCCTTAAGTGCACGCGCACGAACTCACTCATTTAGGAATAACGTTTTATATTTTCGTTTGTTTTCCGTCCACTCTGCTCTAGTCCATTTGATGGTTACTTAGTGTACACAATTGTAATGTTTCTGTTTAAAAGTTACAGTTTTCTTTACACACCATTTGGGACAGTAATCGTTTCTATCCCTATATAAACAGATTTTGTAATTTTATACCCTACATTTACTATAGAAAATGCAGAACGGAGGAGTATGAAGGAGTTACTGCTAATGTAAGAACGTAAATTACATAATCGAACTAAAAACTAATAATTTGTATACCGAGCAAGAGGTGCCAGATACGTCCCTCCGTAACACAAATATGACATTCATAAAGCTGTGAGTGAAGAAATGCCTAAATTATTAAACACTTACCAGAAAAAATCCATGCGCAGTTGTTTAGATCCATATACCAAAAAGATTCACAATTATATAGTTTACTGTGACAGAAATTAATATCAAACAAAACGCTAACAGACCTTTACACAAGTAGCAGTTATGCATTCACACTTAGGCGACGTTAGCCAAAATGAAAATTAGCAAATTTTCATATTTTGTTATAACAAAATTTTAATTGCACTGAGTCTAATTAAAAGTGGAAGAAGTGGATGTGCATTTTAATCGTGTTAAATTATTTACATTAGCCAACCCCATTTGTAGATGCTTACACTTATAATGAAACAACTTCAAATTTAGAATGCAGTTAAAGACTCACAAAACCTTAGGGTTTCTAAACACATGTACTCTCAAGTTCATAACTGGCAATTTTCTGATCGTCAGCGTTCTCAAAACTCAGTTGTCTAATACATTAAGTACAAAGTAGAAAAATTCAAATTAATGTAATTAAGGTAATGCAAGTATTGTAACTATAGAAGTGCAATTAAGGTATTTGTAACAAAGTAGCTTAAAAAATCAAAAGCTAACTGTCGATTTATTGAATTTAGCATTATAATATCTACAAATGAGGCTACATGGAATGTCAACAAATGTCAAGTAAAATTAAAAGAGACGATAAGGGGATAACAGTGCTATAGAACGCAGTAAACTGTTTTGTACAATTTAACACTACATTTCAACAAATGGTAAACCTCCCTTCCCTCTGTTTTAACAAATTTACCTGTTTATGAGAATAAAAATAATTCCAAATAACTCTGCAATGAAAATGCTTAGAAACGAAGAAACAGTACTTTAAGCATACCCATAATTTTTCATAAAGCGAAGCAATCATTCAATAATCACACCGTTTTGGGTACTTAAGGGTGATGATGCATGACATATCACTCGAAGAAAATAAAAAATCCAGACAACGTGTCCTCTTCAAATACAGAACTTATACAAAAATAATACAATATCGTTAGATTTACATTTGTTCCGAGACAACCCGAATACTCGAGAGAAACGAACTTAAATTAATTAAATTAGAGAAGTATTCAATGAGTCTGTGCTACAAGAAAGTCTACATTTTAATTCATTATGCAACTGTTTGCAGAAAGTTACAAGTATTTCGTAGCCGGCGAGCATTTAGAAAATATACGGTCAGCAAACTTAGCAATGCGGTTTAAAGATTTACACTATTGTTGCTTCTACGTACTGCTTTACCTGTAATTCAAAAGCATACGTTGATTTTCAATCGGAAGATACTTAATCAATACGCAAGCTTTCAATTGCAGTGGTACAAAGACTGCCAATGTATAAATGGTTCTGGTAACAATCATCGAGCTAATGGGGCCCATGTATAAAAAGAAACTAACATTAATCGAAACTATACGCAATAATAAGTAGAATCTACCACTTGAATTTGTACAACCAACTAAATAGTGTCCATTAAACCCACTACAACAAACCAAAAATCACCGTATCACAAAATGCGTTAATGCTGTACCTCAACTTGATATTACATGCTGTGAAAGAAACAGGAGAAGGTGATCTATGGTTATATTTTGCTAATATATTTCTTAATGAACATTAATAGTACTAATACTATGATCATTTGTCAGTCAAATAATTCTACAAAATGAAGTAAATGTATTCCAAAGTTGTCTTCACATTTGGAATAAAATCATTTACATGAATCTACTATGATTACTTGCATATGAACGATGATCTCAAGTATAAAACAAGTTAGTAAAACGAGGAACCGGAATACTGAACAAGTGAGGTTGTATAAAAGAATCGGGAACCTTGTAGTTATTGTGATACCATAAAAACTGACCAACTAGCCGTTGATGAAAAAGTTTAGAATATGTATGTTTGGAACATGTACCGTTACGGGCAAAGTGCAATACTAGCACATCGTTCCGCACAAAGTACTCAGAGTGATGGGGTATGGTCTTTATCTAAAATAATAAATAATCAGGTGATCGAAGCAGCTCAGAAAAAAAAAAACGTTAAAAAATCCAGAAATAAACGTGAGTTTGGCGCCACCTGGCTTTAAATTCATAATACATTGTATGTATGCGATATAAATACTAGTTGTCAATGAAAGTAAGCAGGTGATGGATTGTCCTATGTAATTAGCAAGCTGTTGTCTTTTATAACCGGAGAGAAAAAATATATAGTATGTAATTATGCTTTAAAAGGATGTATTTACCGTAATAATAATAATAGCTTTATTGTGCTAATACATATAGTTTACACTCCTCAAAATATTATCTTTTGATTTTACATTTATAGGACTAGTATTTTAATTAATGAATAGTTTTCATCGGTTATCAAAACATGAATACGAACCAATTAATTTCATTCTCATTTAAGTATTCACTTAGTGAGTAGTATGATATGCGTGTAAGTAATAGTTTTATGTGTTTTTCAAATCACTTTGTGTTCGGATTACGAGCAGTTAATGTCAGCTTATTATAAAACAGGGATGCAAAATTGTTTGTTCAAAATTTGGTAATTTTGTACCCTACATTTATTATAGAAAATGCAGAACGGAGGAGTATGAAGGAGTTACTGCTAATGTAAGAACGTAGATTACATAATCGAACTAAAAACTAGTAATTTGTATACCGAGCAAGAGGTGCCAGATACGTCCCTACGTAACACTAATACGACATTCATAAAGCTGTGAGTGAAGAAAGAAGAGAAATGCCTAAATTATTAAACACTTACCAGAAAAAATCCATGCGCAGTTGAGTAGATCCATATACCAAAAAGATTCACAATTATATAGTTTACTGTGACAGAAATTAATATCAAACAAAACGCTAACAGACCTTTACACAAGTAGCAGTTATGCATTCAAGACATAATCGTTGGTATGGGACAAGCATGTTGTTCCTATTTCGAGTGTTATAATTGTGTAAGTCAGAGTGAAAACTGTATTGATTTATATTTCTTTTGACATGTAAAAGACGCTTATATATGTAAATAGACAGTGCAGTGAAAATATTGTTTTTATAAAACAATTCTTTTAGGTTTTCCCTGTAATTGACATTAAACATAACTTTTATGCATTTTCCCCACGGTAATATTGCATATGAAAAGTTTCTTTGAAAAAACAAAAAAAAAGTATTTATGTTGACTATTTTTTGTAAGTTCCTTAGCAGGAAAATGTTTTTTTTTAGCTAACTTTGTAGTTATAATATCCATATGGGCATTCCACTTCAGTGTAACATCTAAGTATACTCCTAGAAATTTTGCAGTTTGGGTAAATTCGTTGGCAGATTTTGTACTAAATAACCATTGCTGACATTTGTTAGAGTTTATACTTAATTTATTAGCTGAAAACAACTGATCTACTTGCTTTTGTAAGGCAAACATTTCATTCGATATAATTTCAGAATAGTTATCAGAAGTGAGCATGGTTGTGTCATCTATATACAGAATAAATATCGAACATATATCACTTTCAGCCAAATCGTTAACAAAAATAATAAACAATAGGGGGCCTAATACTGATCCTTGTGGAACACCCACGTTAACTTGTTTAAAATCTGAAAATGGATTTTGACAGTGCACACCTTGTTTACGTTCCTCTAGATAGGATTTTATGTGGTTAACAGTTCTGTGAGATATTCCATAGTATGTAATTTTTTTGTAACAAAATGTCATGAGCTACACAGTCAAAAGCCTTGGGAAGGTCATAGAACATTGCTTTAGTAGTTTGTTGCTTTCAGAACCTTCATTTACATACTCTTTTAAATCAATAATGGCAGTAGTTGCTTGGATTTGCCAAGTCGGTAACTGTATTGCATATTTTTTAGAATATTATGTTCCTCTAAATAATTACAAAGCTTATCCTTTATTACTGTTTCAAAAATTTTTGATAATATCGCAACTAAGGAAATTGGCCTATAATTAGACAAATCGTCTGAATCAACAGTCTTATAAATTGGTATAACTTTAGAAACTTTTCAACAGGTTGGATACACTGACTTTCTAATACATTCATTTATAAGTTTTGTGAGAAGGATAATAATTATTTTTTTAATATACTTTATTAACTGACTGTTTAACGCATAAACATCCTTACAAGGACTATTTTTTATTTTGTTATCTATTACCCTCATTTCTATAAGGGTAACTTCTCCCACGTTAAACTTGCTGTTGGAAGTTTGATTTTTAAGAAATACATTAAGTTCAACTTTGGTATCTTTAAGTTGACCAAAAATTTGTTTAAGTTTATTAAGAAAATAATGATTAAATTCATATGATGTAATCTGTTTCTTTTTGTTTACTTTTACATGAAAGTTTTGAATTAATGAGATCCCACATTGCATGGGGATTATAGTTGTGCTTCTCGAAACATTTTTTGCGCGCTGCTCTTTTAGTTTCTCTTAATTTTATCTTATGTACACGTTTAACTGTGTGGTATTGATTGGTGATGATGAAATAGGAATCGACTTTACTGATTTTCAGCTAAAAACGCACTTGTTCTCTCATGTACCGAAGTTCGCTACTAAACCACTGGATTTTACATTTTGAAAACTTTTTACGTAGCAACTTTTCCGGAAAACATTCGTGCAATAAAGTAACAATGGTTTCAGTAAGCAAATCTTACTTTTCATTAATGTTTATATTTTTGTAGTTGACAAAATCCCCCAATATTCGAGAGTCAGTAACCCATATAAAGGATGTACATTCGTTATTGGACTAATAAATAGTTTCCATTATTAATGATAAACTTAGTAGAGTTTACATTAAAAGAAAACCTTACAGCCTTATCATCTGATAAACCAGTGTCTAATACAGAAAAGAAGCACTCGGATAAGTTTACATTTGTCGTCATATTATCAATAGTTTTCTAATCTGGTACTTTCCCGAATTGCGTATGTTAAATTAAAGGCATTACATAAATCATAAAAATTTTGCTTTATTTTAGAATTGCTATCATTTAACTTTATATTGTAATCGCATCCTATAAATACTACTTGTTTAAAATCAATACAGGTAAGCATTTCGTTAAATATGTCAAAGAATTTGTGTTTTTATATTACCTAGAGGTGAGAGATGCAAATTGACAATTGTGATATTATTTATATTAATCGGACTTCGGCTGATATTATGCTGATATTATTTAACAGTCCAGTGTACAATAATTAAAATAATTTTTAGTTTACCAGTGCTCTCCAAGGGAAACGATGTCATGACTGATATATATTTATGTTATTTGTCGTTGTACCTCCGACCGGGAACTTTTGGGAATCATAGATTAAATGTTAGTAGTATACAGGGTGAGCCAAAAAAGAAAATTACGATTTCCTCACGTTTTTTAAATGCACTCCCGTATATTTTAAATTTCTCAGAATATTGTATTTGTTATACCCTTTCATTTTTATGAAGCATTCCCTATAACTAGATTCATTGCTTTTCGAGACATCATTAATTTTCTCCAAGTTTTAGGAATACCTTAAATCTGTGTGACTAAAAATAATTCCATCTTGGATAATAATGTAACAAAAATATTTTTATACAATAAACAATTAAAACATAGCATAAATCATAACAATATGTAATGAGGGTGGGCAATTTCTAGATTAATGTGATTTAAACAGCTTCGTATGACAAAATAAATGTTCAAAATGTCGACCTACAGCATCAAGTTTGTATTCGATTTTCAAACGAGTTCATAACATTTTTACATCTATACTATTAAAAGCTTCTCTTATCCTACTTTTATATCATCTGGTGTTGTTTGAGACTTGTGGTACACACGGTTCTTTATGTAGCCCCACAAGAAGAAATCAATTTTTGACAACTCTGGTGATCAAGCTGGCCATGCAGTTGGTCCTCCTCTGACTACCCACTTCACAGCAATGTGATTACTTAGATGATTGTGCATTGCAGCAGTGTGATGAACTGGAGCACCATCGCATAAAAAACATATTCCTTATATATTTAGTGGAAACATGTTGAGGTAAGAAGGGCAAATGATTATTGAGAAAATCTAGATATACACCACCAGTCACACGGTCGTCAAAGAGCTGTGGGCCAATTACATAGTACCCAACAACACCCCCCCTCCCAAACATTTATACTCCACCTAATTTAACTACACTAAGCATTGCTTGGCAAAGTATTGAAATTTATACATATTCACCGTTCCATTTTTGTGAAATGCAGCCTTATCACCAAAAAGCACAAAATCGAAAAAATCGGTCACCATGGATTTGCTGTTGAGCCCATTATTACGTTGTAATTTAATTTTAGTATTTCTTGTTCGTTTTTGTGTAAATATAACAATTTAGTCAAATTTGTAAATAGTAAATATAGTAATTTTGTTTTTTTTATGATTGTGGACCTGAACAGGCTAAATTTGGCGTACCGTGCTAAAGCACTCAGGAACACTTAGGAGGATGGATTGAGGGATAATGAATTGCCAATAGATGCCTATGAACAGCTACCTTAAATTTTCTCATATCATAAGTGAGAGGAAAACAGGAACTAGGGAGATCATTTCATAGTTTAGAAGCCGTGTAGAAAAATGTGGATTGCGCCCGTTTGGTACGACAAGTGGAAATTTTTACTGCATACTGATGATGTGAATGAGTGAACCGAGTGTTTCTGGCAAATATAGCCCGAGATCCTATCAAAGAATATAATTCAGCAGCACAATAGCCGTTGTAATAACGATAATACAAAGAAAGAACTGAAACCATCCTTCTATGCTCAAGGAACTGTATGTGAGAAGTTAAGGACGGGTCATTTATAAGCCTAATCGCTCTCTTTTGAATACGATCAAAGATATCGAGAGCGTATTGGGGGGCACTAACCCAGAGGTGAGAATTATATTCCAGATGAGGCCGAATTTTGGCCTTACACAGCAGAAGGAGTTGTCGAGAGGTAAAGTACTGCTTAGATCTGTACAAAAGCCTATTTTACGAGCAGCTGTTTTGGTAGCTGACAGGAGATGGTGATACCCAACAGAGTAATAGAGTCTGAAAATTCTAGAACTGAGCCATTCATACTTACAACAGGAAATGGTCGATTTTTCTGGCGGACACAGGGCAACACTGAGTTTTGTTAGCATTAAATTTAACTAGATTATTGCTTCCCCATTCGAGAATACGTTGAATGTCTTTGTTGATTGAATTTGCCATTTCAGCTTTAATTTCTTGATTTGACATAGAAGTTGGATTATCACTATGAGTAGACTGTATATAGTAGAATTATCTGACGGGAGAAAATGAAAGTAGAATAGAAATAATTTATTATAATGGTAATATATGAATCTAGACAATCTCTTCTTGCCAACACATTTTTGAGTTTTATCTAGTGACAATGGGATTTTCAATAACCTTTTGGTTATTCTGTTATCTTGTCTTCGGCCATCAAACTTTTTGAGGATCGGTAGAAGTTTGCATTTTTGCTCATGTTATGATTTTTAATTGTACGACTTTAGTACGAATTCGTGATCCAAGTTTCACGTTTTGGGAAGTCATTACGATCTTCAGCTGTACATATTAGAATTAGGAACATTCGTCGTATAATTCCATTGTGTAGAAATTGGTGAATGGAGAATTGTACGAGCAGTGGGTTAATTGGTTGTCATTTCGAGATTGTAATGAACCTGTAAGAAGTGTCATCGAGCCAAAGTAAATTCCGTAGCTAAAAACTGCAAAGTTTTACTTATAGGTCATTGATTTTGCTTTATACTCACATATTTGTCAAGTTATCGTTCTCGTGAATTGGGAACACTTTAATGGGTAGTGTTTCATGATTGATAAACTTACCAAAGTTAGAATTATCCTTTGGGAATAGAACTATAAATTTTTTTTATGTAATACCACCACCAAGTTTGATTGATCTTGAATTCTTTGTAAGTAAAAATAAAAAGCAAATTGAAGGTATTAGAAAGCGCATGCAGTTTTTGATTATAGTTAAATTAAATTTCATTCTAATTAGAAATAAAGCACATTCAAAATAAAATAAAAGCAAGGAAATCATGAATAATCTTCGCTATGTTTACATACGCGCCCGAGATATGAAAATTTATAACTTGTTTATATAGAGATCTATGTATTCAAATACTTTGAAATTTCAAATTAGTTGCAAGTAAACGTTCTTGTGAGATACTTGTGTACTTATTACGGGGTTAATTTTGTAGTAAAAAAAAATGTGGTCGTCTTGCGGTTTTACACAACATGCTTTAGATTATCTTGCGGAATTCGAAAACTTATCTGAATGCGAATCCGGAAAAGCAAATAACCACTCCGAAGATAGTGAAAGTGATGAAGCTGTTCCTGTTGATGACAAAAGTAGTGAGCAAAGTGAAGAATCTGATGTCAGCGTGAATATTGTCACTTCCGATCCTTGTACATCTAATGAAATTAGTGACGACACTGAACACCATCCAAAACAAAAAAGATACATGCATTCACCTGTGAGGAGTAAACAATCATCCAAATCTAATGATATATGGGAAGTTGTGGAATCAAGGTATGTTTGCTGTATAGTTCAAAGAAATGTTATGCGAAACACTCCTGGACCAACTCCTTATGCAAAAAGAAATGTGTTTGCTAACTCTGTGCTAAGTCCATTTCGATTGTTTATAGATAACACAACGCTAGGACACATTTAGAAATGTACTGTTGGTGAAGCTAAACGACAATTAGGAGATGATACAAACTGGTCATTGTCTCTTCAAGAACTTGACGCTTTTCTTGCAATATTGCTAGCTGGTGGTACTTAAGGCGCAAGAACATTACAGATTGACAGTTTATGGTTTGTTACTTGGGGACCGCAATTTTTTCGTGAGACCATGTCACGCAATCGATTTTGTGAAATCATGAGATTTTTAAGATTTGATATTCGATCAACAAGAAACGAACGTCTAGTTAGTGATAAGTTTGCTTTGGAGTCCGAAATATGGGATAAATTTATTAGTAACTGTAAAGCTTGCTATGTTCAGGGAGCAAACATTACAGCACACGAACAACTGTTTCCCACTAAAGCTAGATGCAGATATACACAATATACGGCGAATAAGCTGATAAATTTGGTGTAGAATTTTGGCTAGTTGTTGATAAGGATTCTAAATATATCCTGAATGGTTCTCCTTATTAGGAAAAGATGATATGTCTTACACCCAACCCCTTCCAGAATATGTTGTTTTAAAGTTAATGGAACTTTTCCTAAATGTGGGTAGAAATGTTACTACCGACAACTTATTTACCAGCCAAAAGTTAGCAACAGTGCTGGCAAAAAAGAACACAAGAATAGTAGGAACAATGAACCGAGGAAGAAGGGAATTACCACTTTGTATCAAGAATAAAGGATCATAGTTATATTCCACCACAGTAATGAAAAATGATAAAAGCACCTTTCCAAATTATCAGGGTAAAGTTAATAAAAATGTCATATTGCTAAGTACGCTACATCCAAGTGTGGCCATAGATGATGACAAAGAGAAAAAACCTGAGACAGTGTTGTATTACAAACCTAAAAAAACGTCATCAGTGCCAAATTAAAAAATGTGACAAAAATAAAACTGCTGACGTTTGTTCAATGTGTAAAAAATATATGTCTGTGAAAAATATGGAAGTGTAACAAAGACCGTTATTTGTTTGAACTGTAGAGCGTAA
Organism: Vesta saturnalis; assembly: GCA_036346205.1. Taxonomy (NCBI): domain Eukaryota; kingdom Metazoa; phylum Arthropoda; class Insecta; order Coleoptera; family Lampyridae; genus Vesta; species Vesta saturnalis. The sequence goes on along the minus strand of JARFJB010001383.1, from coordinate 221,667 downwards.
TACAGCATGTAAAACTGTACCGAATTCTAGATATATTAGAATCATTTTGATTTTTATTTAATTAAAATGAATATTTACCTAAAATACATTTTTTTTTGTGTTTGCTTCTCAATTAAGTGTAAAATATGTATAGAATACATGTCAAAGTTACATTTCTTGTCCAGAGGTCAAAATGACCGGTCATGGCAGCTTTAGGTATTTACAATAGCCGGCGGTGCCAATGTTAAAGCACAAAATATATTTAAATCAGAGCAAGGTACATGCACATGAGTTGAATACAATCGTTATTAGTGTGTGTAAGATTTCAACTGAAGTTGAGATACAATCATTTGCTTTATCTTAAAATTTTTATTTTATTATCGATTAATGAATAAAATTTATTGCGTTGATTTTGTTGACTACTTGTTTGATTATTTAGTAGAAATTACAACGAGCGTGAAAAGTTGCAGTCGAATAAAGGGATTGAACTTACTTCTTCGACACTTTCTGACTCGAGCGTTGCGAATAGTTTTGAGTCAGTGGCGCCCAGAATGAACAACGTCCTTGTTTTATTTATAGTAAAGAACCGCACGGTCTCACCGGCTAAGACTACAGAGCATAGCGGCAAATTTTTATCGCACCTCATAGGTCTGACTGGGATTTGTGTTTGTTTTGTAAAGAAATCAGCCAGACAGTTGACGGTTGCCCCTAATCATAAATAGGTGTAATTCCATTCATAATAAACTAATCTGCAATGATAATCAACGTCTGTCAATCCTTGATGTAATTGTATATGGTAGGGATGCATTTTAGATTTGTGAAGTATGTTTACGAATTGAAATTTCACGAGTGCTAATGTGGGGATCCTCAGTAACCGCTAGCAGTACATTATATTCCTTGTTTTACGTTATAACATTTTTATTCATTTCATGTTTGTCATATACGACTGCTCCAGTACGAACAAAACGATCCATTAGTTTTTCAAACGCTCCGTTCAAGATATTGCTGTTGATAAGTATATTCTGCATGCAAGTAGTTAATTTCTTGAACTTTCTCCTAATAACCAAATCATATCTATTAGTTCTTCTACAGAAAAATTAATTTTTAAAGCTTATTCACAAAAAACGCACTGATTAAGAGGGTGATAATATGAAAACTACCATTTTTTCTACCTGTGTTGTTTTCTTAAAGATACTTTGGTCCGATCATTGTGGAAATAATATGTATCTAGAATATTATTACGGTTTATGTAATGTTTTAATTGTTTATTGTATAAAAATAATTTTGTTACGATACATTATTGTCCAAGATTAAATTATTTTTAATCACACAAACTTAAGGTATTCCTCAAATTTGAAGGAAATAAAAAATATCTCGGAAAGTGGTGAATTTAGGTATAGGGAATGCTTCATAAAAATGAAAAATGAATAACAAGTACAATCTTTTTAGAAAACAAAATATTTAGGGGAGTGCATTTGAAAAATTTGAGAAAATTGTAATTTTTTTTGGCTCACCCTGTATACAGATTTTTTTGTTACAGTTAGTTTTAGTACTAGAACATATTGTTTATCTTATTAAGCAAACTAAACAATTATGTATTTATTACTTCTCCATATACATAGTGCTTGTTTAATAGCAATCAATTTCTATATAAAACTGGTCACTTATATTTAAATACTTTGTATGGTTAGGTACATCATATTGTAAGAACAGGGATGATAAGAGGAATCTAAATATGACGAAATATGCAGGGTGTTCCAATAAAATAAGAGTATGTTTGTGTTACCACGCAGTTATGGATCGCCCCGCAGAGATCGGCATATTTTCCAAATAAAGAGCGTATCGTTGCCCATACCAATTTTCAAGAGTCAGTGTAGTTGCGTCATAACTAACGTTATTTCATTACCACCTTTGAAACCCGCCTATTGTGCACGAGAGAATTCAGATAGAACTGCTTTAGGTTAGCAATTCTGACCCGTGTTGCCAAGCATTTCTGGCATTAAACATGTGACTTAACACATATGTTCTGATATTTTGTTTACTTAAATTTTATTATTGTGATGAATTAAACATAACGCCTGAAGCTGAGATTTGACAGTTGTCAAATTGTTATTTTTCACAGCATGACAACATCGGCGTCCTCTGAGAGTATATATATATATATATATATATATATATATATATATATATATATATATATATATATATATATATATATATATATATATATATTAGTGACGTAACTGGTCTGACTCGTGGAAGTTACTATACAATTTTTGTAAATAACTTTATTTGATGTACTCCATCATAACGGAGTAATCGGCCAATTCCACACTAAATATTCACACTGTATATAATAAATTGTAAGAACTCATGTCATACCACATATTGTCAGTTTTTGCAATAAAAAATAGGTAAAAGTATTGCATTCTCAAGTTTCTGATTGAATTCAATGAATATGTCTAGTGATGAAATTATCACAAGCACTCCGCAGGAGATAATGGAAAAATCCCAGGCTGCAACAGACAAATTATTACCCGCAAAATCCAAAGAAAGATATGAGGTTACGTACCATAAATTTATGGATTGGCGACAAAAACACTATTTGTTGATGAGAACTACACTAAATATTAATAATATCAATATCGCAAAATATCCAAAATTAGTCAGTCTACTGAAATGAAAGTTGGATGGATTTAAAAGTAAAAAATCAAAAACCTTCACTACTGCATAGCGTAATAAGTTAAATAAGACCTAAATGTAACATATTAAAGTATTTATCACCTGTTTTATTTTCAGAGTATTATTAGTTTAAGCGCAGTCTGTCGTAAGCAAGAACTTAGAAATATAAGAATACAGCAGATTGAGGGCAGGGGAAAATCGTTCATAGCTGCCATCCCCTATTCAAAGATTAAAATGTAGCGTTCATTTGTGATTCCGGAAACGTTTTATACTACATGTAAAAAGTACAAGAATTTGTGTCCTCCTGGAATGAAACTTCCTTCATTTGTTAACTACAAAAATGGGCTATGTATAAAGCAGGTTTTAGGGATTAACACAATCCGTAGCATACCACGTAAAATAGCAGAATATCTTTAACTTTTGGAATCAAAACAACAGACCGCTATGAATCGAATAAAACTATGTACCTTCATGGTAGGTATTAGGGTTTTAGTACGAAACACATTACACAGCAATTTGTTACATTCGGTACATAAAAATCACATGTGGATGTAAAGTTAAATACTGTGTTCAGTATGTAACACATCTAGCACATGTCGCTGCGGGCAACTCGCCGAGACCAGCCACCGCGACCAATACGCCTTGAAGACATCTCACCGCAAATCAACTCGACGTCAAAACAAACCATTTGCAAAAATGTTTCTCAATTTAAATCTATTCATCAACCATATTTAAAAAAAACCACAATTATTTAGTTACAAATATGAATTTATTTAACTTGAATACAATTGTTGTCGCGATTGTTCACTCGTCCATTTCATGTTCCTCGAAGAAGTTCTATCGCATTTCTGAGACTATAGCTTCCTAAAATCCTTTGTTTGCTTCTATCAGCGTCTTAATACTTGTTTAATTTTAATAGTGGATTTTGCCCTGCTACAAGCTGCTCATAATATAAATCTCTTCCTTTTTGGATCTTTCAAAGACAGTCTATAAATTACCATATTGTGGAATTTGTCATACCTAGTTCAGTTTCTAATCGACGATATCCGACTTCTGCATGGTTGTTTGTTCGATTTTATCCTTGACTACTTCTTTGATGTACAGTCCATATACTTGCAGGAAATAAGGGTTGACGTTAGCCTTTTCCTCTGATCTCTTCTTTCAATATAACTGTCTTGAAACCAGTCCAGAATTGGTAGCAGTTCATCTGGTAGAAAGTCACCTAGTTCTCCAAGTGCCTGCTATAAATCGTCTATTGGCACAAAAGCGAAAGAAAGTAATCATCCGCACCTGAAAAGCAAAATTTGCTTCATTACTATATTGTCTATGAAGACCAGCTGCACCTATGTGTTCTTTTTGACTTTGAGATAAGTGAAAGAAATAACCACGAATATCTGAAGTTTGAAAAGTCTCTGATAAGGTTTGAAACGCAGCTATCTCGAAGTCACAATATACTCATTTGGTGTAGATCATAAGTAGATATACTAGGCCGATCCTAACCCACTTTTCCGCTATACCTTTTGTACGGGTGTTTTTTCTCAAGGTTAAATCACGTACACATTCGTTGCATCCAAGTACAAGGTTTTTCAAGGTCAACGTCATTGAAGATAACGTACACATTGCCCATGTCAAAGTATTAGGTATTTCAAGGTCACGTTCCCTGCACCTAGTAATAGAATTTTCAAGGTCAAGATCTCGTACAGGTTTCAAGTATCAAAGTCAATTTTCAAGGTCAAGTGTGGGGGATTCTACTTTCATCATCAGTAGGCCGATGGTAACTCATCGTGCACGAACGCGCCCCCGCTGAAACCAATGGATGGTCTCCTTAAAACAACTAATGCAATATCTAATATGCAAATAAAACCCCTTTCCCAACTCTACGTACATTGGAACTGACCTTACAGATACGAAATTGTACTATATATAACGTATAAAAGAAGAGTATACGGATTTATTGGAGAAGAACAATGACAGACTTTAATAAATTGTGTTATATATTAGAAAATACTCGTTGTAAATATCTTATTATTGGTTAGAAGAGAATTGGAGGAACAATGTATAGATTTAAATTAGATGTACTAAAATGTAAAAGAAAGAATTGTGTGTGTGTGCGTCCGTGCTTGCATGCGCGAGAGCGTGCGTGTGTGTGTGCGTGCGTGCATGCGTGCGTGCGTGCGTGTGTGTGTAATGTTTCCGTTAATTAAATAACATTTATAAAAAATGTAGCTACCTGTTTGTTTGTGTAAAAGTATTGTAAACCTAGTTTCTTATTTATTTAAGTGATCCCTAAATTCATAAGGAATTCAATTTAGTTACAGATTTGTTGGTTTTTGATCGTACTGTATCTAGATAATATACACTTCCATACACCTTGAAAGGATCTAATTTACCCGTAAATGAAAGACAAAGAAACGTGATTGAAATTCTCATTATTTTCTATCAATAAATGTGATTTATGCTAACTATAACATTCTTTTGTTGTTATTGATTTAGCAAACCATTATTCTAAAATACCATTTTGATTTGTATAAAGTGTTACGCGAATTGAAAGAGATTTAAATTGGATGTAAGATACGCCTGATAGATACAAAGAAAGGTGTCTGGATATATATTAATGTACTAAGTGTAAGATGAGAAATTCGTTTAATCAGCGTGTTCCTCGTGCACCGAACATTCCTAGAGAGCAATAAAATTCTGTCATACGATGCAGACCCTTGTATGTAACTTAATTCTAATTGATTTTCAACACACAGACAGACAGACACACACACACACACACACACACACACACACACACACACACATACACACACACATACACACACACACACAAACACACACACACACACACACACACACACACACACACACACACACACACACAAAGACACACACCCGCGCACGCACGCACGCACGCACGCGGGCACACACACACACACACACACACACAATTCTTTCTTTATGTTTTAGTACATAGAATTTCAATGTACATATTGCTCCTCCAATTCCCTTCGAACCAATAATTATATATGTACAACGAGTCCATATATTATGATATATAACACAACTGTTTAACTCTGTCATTGTTTGACCTTCCCCAATCAATCCGCATAGTTCTATAATATGTTGTATATAGAGCAATTTCGCCTCTTTAAAGCCATTTCTTCCAGTTGCAACGTACGTATACTTGGGAAAGGGGTTCTATATCCTTGTGAGGGATTACATTAGTTGCTCTTACTAGACCACGCATTGGTTTTCGCTTAAGAATGCAAGGGGGTAGTACAACCTTTTAATCCCGCCAATGTACTAAATTTATACAAAACCTTGATGTTTTTCAAGGTACGCTTTGTAAAGATCCTGAAAATCCCTACATAACTTCGTCGGCTAATTCCAGAATTTATCACATATATCAAATTGGAAAAGCTACCCTTTACCCCTAAAAGTAAGCGATCTAAGGGGATTGTCCAGGTTTTTCTATAATATAAAAACTACCCCCATCAGCACCTTGACCTACTTTCAGATTTCTAGGAATTGTACTAGGATACCATGAAAAGTTGACTTTGACCCAATTTAGTCAAATTAACCTCAAACTGATTTTTACCATAAACAACCAACAACCTTCATATTTCAGCGAACTGATTCCGTTTAGATTTCGGGACAATAACGTTGAACATGTATTTCATAGAAATGTAATGTGATACCCCTCATGAGCTGATTCTATGCTTTGATTTCTTACATTTCTAAGAAATGTAATATGATTTTGACCTCGCAAAGCCATACGAAACCTTTCGTATTTAGCCTCAGCTACGATGAATGAGCTATTTGACATGTTTTCTGTGGGGTAGAGGGGATGGTTACCTGTGTAGGGTAACAGATCCTGGGAAACGGCTCCCCTGTTTTGGGAAACGGCTATCTGTCTTTGGGAACTGGGTCCCCTTCTCAGGGAAACTACCTCATCTTGGCAGTTAGGACAGTAGTATGAACCCACGTAAGGATAATTTTGTTATTATTACAAACAACAATTTAGCCAATACAAGAATCTTGGTATTAGCATAGACAACTCCATCATTCTTCTTGTTTCCACAAACTGATTCTTTTGTTAGAATTGAGCAATAGGAACGCTTGTTTGCTATTTGCAAGAATTTAACCGCCAAGGAATGCTAAAATTTGACCTAGATGGATATGGTGGGGTATTTATACCTAAATTACGATCACAAATAATATTTATTTATTTCTAGTAAATGTTATATTATTATATATTAGACAAGCACGATGATAATACAATATTTCCATACAGTGTTATGTGAATTAATATTATACTTAGCATTTTTAACATCTTGAATGTCCTTAACACGTGTGTACCTGAATTAAACCGCGCAATTCGATGCATAGGTTTCCCGCGAACACCATGTATATTATGTCAAATTTTAATTAGGCTAATTTTTCCTATTCCAAAGATAAATAGGAAATGATTCTAGATAAATAATGTTTACGTACGGTTGGGGACACTGCTATTACAAAATGGTATGATTTCCGACTGCACCCAGACTACTCATTAAGATATCCTCTATATTTAGCAAGGTTTTAAATTCTTCAATTCGATTTCATTCTTTGAAATACTCGTAAAGGCGCTGACGTAATAAACATTTAAAATCTTCCGCTTCCAACACTATACGTTCACCATACATCGTATGTCACATTAATAGCTTTATATTTTTTCGATATCTCCAGGTCACATACATTTTTATAGAGTTTGCAATAGGTGCTTTGGTTTCATCCTCATAATTCCATGTTTAACAAGTACGAGTTACTAATCGACTGATCTCAATAAACTGCGATTTATATAAGAAGAATGCATCACCTTTGACATTGAAAATTCTATTTTTAGATTTCTCAGCGTTGTGACCTAAAAATGGTGAAGGGGCACGCGAAAAGTCATGCTTATTTTACTATTTGACGTTGAGAAGAGCGCCAATATATAAACCATTTAACCTTGATCTACCTTTAGCATGGACGATAACATGTCATTCTTCAACAAACACCTATTCCACGAACCGTTTAGATTTCTAAGAATTGTTCCTGCAGGTGACCTTGAAAATTGATACCAATGAAATTTGACCTTGACTAAATTTAACCGTAAACCTGCTATTAGCATAGACAACAATCTGTTTAAAACCCCTAACCTTGAAAATTGATTTGTAGGAACTGTAATAACTTCTAAGACAAAAGTCTTTGATTAGGATTGCTCATTGATTAGAAACTTGATTTCTAAGAATACATCTGCAGGCAACCTTGAAAATTTATTGCTAGGGATTAACGCATGACCCTGACTCAGTCAATGTCCAAGAATTGCTTAGTGAGCTTGACAATTTCCCGCCAAAGCAGTGCTACCCTCAAGGATCACTCGAGCCTTTAACGATAATTCTAAGCATAACCTTTGACCTTGAAGTGTTGGCAGAAATTGCTAGGTAAAAGCTTCCCGCCAAGATTTGATTTAGTGTCACCCTCGTATTACTATCGAATAAGATCGGGATACCCCTGCATGTGGCCATTGATTTCTAGGGATTAACACATGGTCCTGACTGGGGTAAAATTGATTGAACAGCTTGACCTTGACAAATTCGTCCAGAATCAACCTACGACTTCTTTGACCTTGATGATGGATACAACGATATGCAGATACAGAGACAATAAAAGAGCCGTTTAACCTTAATTAGCTTGACTTTATCACCTTTGGCCATGAAACTTCTATTTTTAGATCTCTAGGAACTGTGACCTTGACGTTTAAATGATTGGGGTAGCTGAAAACTACAGGTGACCTTGGTATTCACCCACTCAAAGCGATGATTATTTCGCTACTTCTCCTTGAAGAGAGCCAATACCAGATCCCTTTGACCTTGACCTATCGTTTAGCTTTAGCTTAAAAATTGATTTCTCAGAGGTGTGATCTTGAAATTTAAATGTTGGGTAATCCGCGAAAAGCTATGATTATTTTGCCATTAAACCTTGAAGAGCGCCAATATAGGAACAATTTGACCTATACATAACTTTTAGCATAGACAACAAGCAGGTGAGATTGAAAATTGATACCAATACATTCTGATTCAATTTAGCCATTGACCTAGATAGCAAAATATTTGAATTCTAATAACTTCCACACATGGCCTTGATTCGGCCGAATTCCAAGAATTGCTTGGTGGCCTCGAGATTTCTCGATGCCTTTGAAAAGGTCAACGAACTGACGGTGCATGAACTTGAGACATGATTAGCATAGACAACAATATGTATGATGCCCCTGAATAGCCCCCGGAATTACTGAACCCTCAATGACCTTGACCTAGATAGCAATCTGTTTGAATTGTAATACCCCTGCAAGTTTATTTCTAGGAATTAGCACATGGTACTGACTCGACCAAAAGGGCGTTACTCCCAAGGATCTACCACACAAAATAAACTTTGACCTTGAAGCGGGATCCATACATGCGCTAACTTTCACCTTGAAGAATTGATGCAGGCACTACAGGTAATGTGATGGCCTTGTCCTTGAAAAATCAATCTAGTAACTTTTCAAACCTAGTTAACTTTTTAGTGACAAAGTAGGATTAGTATCCTTGAAAATCCATGTACTTAGACGTGGATAATCTGTACAGTGACCTTGAGTAATATACTTCGATGCATGTAACGTGTGACATTAAATGAGCTTGACATTTAAACGACCTTCAAGCGAAGGCGCGTACGTGCACGGTGTTAGAATCGGCCTTGAGGATCTTGAAATTAATGACTCTGAAAAGAAGAACCTGACCTTGAAAATTGACTTTGATGCTTGAAACGTGTACGAAGCCTTGGAAAACATTGTACTTTGATGCATTGTTTGTATACGTAATTTGACCTCGTAGAAAAAGTATAATAGAAAGGTGGTTTGGGATCGGTCTAGTATATCTACTATCATGCACCAAAATCCTCGCTTGCTGAAACAGTCGTTAATATGTTGCTCTCCCTTTATCTGGTAACAGTGCGTAAACAACTGAATGAGAATAATTGTTTTAAAGCAGAATTATAAACAATTGTGCAAATGGTATTGGAGAAATTTTAAACTTCCCATCCACAAAAATGGTCGTACTATCTCCAAAACAGCGTATATTGGACTGTCGTCAAAAAATTAAAATCCTTTCTTGATTTTTTCCACCACCAAAAAGAAGGAAATTTTCGAACTCGCCCTGTTGAAGCTCAAGCACTTATTTCGTTTCGATTTTGTGTTATAATTGTTCTTATTAGTATGTGACTAGGTAAAGCATCCTGGCAAGCGTTGGAAGCCTCGCCAATACAATTATTGGGAAGTAGATTCCGTAGTTTTTGAGTCTTCCGTTCTATGCTCGTCACTACGCAATCGACTTCAACCTTTATCGCGTTTGCTATATATGAATGAACGTTGATATTCTTTACAGCAATACCATTGTGTACATGAATTCGTGCTTTGCACCTTCCTCGTCGTTCACTTCGACAAAATTCGATTACTGCATCACTTGAAGTTTTTTCGAACACATAAAGAAATGCATCATCGACACATGTTTTCTTCCTCGGTAGAGATTCAATTACCACTTGCTCCAATTTCAGCATAGAACTGCACAAAAATGAGCATTATTGACCCATGATCAATTTATCTACATCGACTTAATCTCCTTTGGTGGGTGGTAATTTAGCTAAACTCATTAAAGGAATCAGAATTCTTTTCCAACTTTTTCTTTACATAATATAATTAAAATACGGAAACGGAGATTAAGTTGGCCCATCTCATAATAGCACAGTATAAGTAGTTATTAATAGTAGATCTAATGATTTAAAAATTAAAAGTAGTTTATTAAATTAATTTAATTTAATTTAATTAAATTAAATTGAAAATAATTTGTTCAGATTATTCTAATTTGTGTAATAACTTTTAATGACACATTTTGTAGGAATTTTCTTTTATATTTATGAGGACCTTTTTTTTTCAACCTCTAGGCTATAAAAAAAAGATTAATGAATCTTAAGAAATCATTTTATTTACAGAAGTTAAGTACACTTAAGGTTACTTGTCTTACTTATCGTATCTATGGACTAGGTTTCCAATACACTCTCCATAACAAGGCGTCGCCAACGACCTTAGATGCTCCGTAACGGCGTCCTTGAGTTCCACATTAGTTTGGAACCGCTACCCTCCAAGCCACTTCTTCATTTCAGGGAAGAGATGAAAGTCAGTCGGCGCTAGGTCGGAACTAAACGGCGGGTGATCAAAAACATCCCATAGAAATTGTTCCAGCACTGTGTACGGGCATTGTCATGGATGAGCATAACACCAGAAGACAGCATCTCACGTCGTTTGTTTTGGATGGCTCTCCATAGTCTATTCAACGCTTCACAATAAGATACAGCAGTATTTGTGGTCCCTGGCATCTTAAACTCCACAATCAATACACCTTTTTGATCCCAGAAAACAGTTACCATGTTCTTGTGGTTGTTGAAAGTTTGGTTAAATTTTTTGGGTTTGTTTGGTGAATTTGTGTGCATCCACTGTTCAGACTGTTGCTTGGTTTCTGGTGTGTCATACCTAATCCATGTCTCGTCACCTGTCAATGGATTTCAAAAAATCTTCCTCGTCAGCCTTGCATCGGCCAAGAAACGACAAAGCCGATGCCATTCGGCGTTTTTTGTGTTCGTCAGACAACCTTTTGGGTACCCATCGAGCACAATTTTGTTTTGTAGCGTAAGTGCTCAGTAATAGTGTTGTATAGGGTAGATATTGACGTTTCTCGAAATTTCTTTAACATTGTAAACCTACGGTTCTCTTTAACCGCTTCGTCAGCTCTTTGAACAATGTCGTACGTGACGACAAACTTGGTCCTTGACCCCCTTCATCATGCACATCACTTCGACCACATTTACACTTTCTACACCACTTAAGAACAACACCATCACTCATAAAGTTTACTCCATACACTCGGATCATACTTCGATGGATTTCTGCTTCACTATTCCCTTCTGATTGAAAGAAACAAATAACACTTCGCAACTCACACTTGGCGCAAGCGTCAATAAAGACGAGCATGTTGTCGTGTCTACAGCTCAGCACCGAATGACAGCAAGAACTTGACAGTGACAAAGCGTGTAGAGGGGGAGATGCACCGTCGCCTACTACGTATATGAGTCACCTGCCGGCCATTGCGCCTTCGTATTGAGCGATCGGGCGTTAAAAAAAAACGGCCCACGTATTTTTTTTTTAGCAGTTTTTAAAATGGTTTGCTTTGGCGGCGAATTGGATTGCGGTGAGATATCCGGAGGCGAGATGTCCCATTTTCTGATTTGGTGGGGTTATAATTTAGAAACCACGATAAATTCAACCATACAAAAAACCTAGAGTGATACTTACCTTGCCACACACATAGGTAAAGCATGCTATGGTTTCTTAATTGGCGTGACCAAGTCAAAATGGATCGATGTAGACCAAATTGTAACAACCTTTTTTTGTGGTTGTATTAAAAAATACGTTAATCTAAGATCATTAATTTATTTGGCGTAAAAATTGAGAAACGCAACTTAAATTGCATTTCATAGAACATATATTTTGGGTGTAATATTATATAAATAGATATAGTTCCCTTTCTTTTAAAACTGGACTCCGAGCATTGTGTGCCGCGCACTGCGTGTCAACCTCTTGAGGGGAGATTTAGAGAAGCAATTCTGAAAGCCTCTATTTTTTCTTCACTTGCTGCAGAATGTTTGAGCAGTAAGTCATTGTTATAATGGTTTTTACTTAATTTTTTATATAGTGTGCCATCATATTTTGGTGGTAAGTTTGTTTTTTCTCATTATATTCTAAAAGCTAAAGCCTTTGCTTTTTTTAGGCACCTTTTTTTACCTCTTTTTTACCACCTTTTAATTTTTTAATTTACACTTTTCAAGCACGTTAATTTGAACGTTAATTTACACTTTTTAAGTATGCAATTTTTTAAGTACTTACTTTTAAGTACGCCCTTTTTAATTAATTACCTTGTATACTTAATAATTTTTAATGGCAAGTTTTACTTAAGTACTTATTTTCGCAAGTTTCTCTTCATTCAAATAACAAGAATACAATAAGTTTATTGGATTGAAAATTTCTACAAAGACAGAGTTGATCGCGTTATTACAAGACTCGCAAGGACGTTGTGAAACGCTATCATTCTAGCAGACCGTTCCTTATCCATATTAAACACTGGAAGCTGTCGTTTGGAAAATTGTTATACAGAGGTATTTTTAGTTTTAAGCTTAGCTTTAAAAAACCTTTTTTTTCTTTCCTCTCCTTATTATCCATAAATTTGGTAAATAAATTTAATTGCATATTGTTATTTTTTGTTATTACTAGAAAGCTTTTAAAGTTCATTAAATAGGTTTTGTTATTCCTGTCAAAGATAACATGGTGCCCGAGAATTCATTTAATTATATTTTAAACTTAATACTTAATTTTTTATTAATTAGGCATAAGTAAAATAATGAAGCTATTGAAACGCAGGCAGTATTTCAGGTGCGTAAATTGAACCCTTCCCTATCTCAATCTACTGATGAGTCAACGGTACTTTATTTTATACTTTAACTTCATTATTGTTATTACCATTTGGCGATAATATAATCGAGTTAGGTTATAAAATGATATAGAAACCACAGAAACGTATACTGTGGTTTTTAAACGTTTGGTCAACAATAGATAAATTAAGAGCCACTTATGAGTTTATGGAGTTACGAAAAATTATTGTGTGTAGTATTTTCACAATTGAATATAAGCTGAATAACTTGAATGGACTCAAGTTTTTAAGTTGCAGCAGTAGACTGCTACAATACAGCCATATTATATTCAACAGTGTTGGATTTATTAAAATCTAAATACATAAAGGAAAGAGAAGTGTCTTAATCCTTTAGCATTCACGGTTGCATACAACGTGTAACGTAGGACATTGCGTGCTTTGGGTAGAATGTTATGGAGGGAAGACACACATGCAACACATTGGTGCCCTCACTTAGTTAACGCAGATACTCCACTAGTGCTTGACACGGGCATCAAGAAAGTTTGATAACGAACAAAAAGAGAATCCCACCATTAACGAATTGTCTAATGAATTAACTCTCAAACTGATCGACTTATGAAGAAGTTCACAATGAAGCGAAAGGTGGACTGTGGGTAGGGAAATCCCTAAAAAACCAAACCTGTAAAGAATTTATAAAATTGACAAAATGTCGTCGAGGTGAATTGACGTCGGACCTAGACAGATACATTTTGTGTACAATACACAATAACTTGAAGTTCAATAACCAAAGAATTTAATATTTTTATCTTAAATTTAAACTACTGGATGGTAGGGATATTATGACAAAATTACATACACTTTCTAACAAGTAAAACTTTAGTCGGCAATCAAGAGCTTATCCAAAACTGCTTTCATGATGCAGTTTTGATGTTTGACAATGGTTTGTCCATTATCTTTTCCTACAAGATTCTTTTCTTTGCACTCGTCAACAATAGCTCTAATTTCATCACCCTCTAGTAATTCCCCAAAAAATTTCTTGGCACTTTCAAAATTAATGGTTTTGTTTTCGTTTAGCAAGTGCTTTTCGGACCAATAACATTCAGAATATTTATTGTAATCTTCATCATCCTCTGGTTGAATAGAATTTTTTATCATTGGTGCTATTTTTTCTTTAGAAATGTTTAGTCTTTCAACACACACTGTATCTTCCTCTTCCCAGCAGAGTGCCACTTGGAACTAAACATTTAACTGCTATAGTAAATCTACGCCGAAATCTACGTGACAAACTACTTACCATTGCCAAGAGGCTAAGAAAAACCAAACACTTCATATTTAAGACGTTGCTTATTAACTAAACCATAATAAATTGTTCTCCATCTTTATAGTAAATTTGATCAGATTTGTTTATTAATAGAAAATCTATACATCTGTAATATTAAAGTAACAATTTCGTAATTTTTTATTAAGAAATACATATCTTAGCTATTTATATAAATATACCTAATTAAGTTACGTATTATTTGATTGCTCAATTTTAAGAATAATTTAACTTTGAACCTTTCTAGTTATTGAAATTATAAAAATATATTATTTTAGCCAAAAGTTGTAAAATGAGCTAATAAGTCAATTTAGCGATAACCTTCTATACCTAGATATGTATATGTAGGTTGAAACTTAAAAATAGATATCTCGCTTATCTTTGAAGATAACTATGGACTATTTCATATCATTTTAAAGCAAATTTGGCTCCCTTTCAAATAAAGTAAGAGTACGTGTATGTTATACCAGCAATACGAGGAATGTTTTCAATTTCCGAAAAAACCGGAAGTAGTTTTTTCATCAGGATAGTATCATTGCATTAGCGCAAGTGAACAAAGTTTATTTACAAAATCCCAAGTTTGTAACCATAACAGTTAGAAAGTTATAACAATATCAATATTAAATATTTGAAAATTCATATCTCCTATACTAGTAGCTTTAGTGGAATTAGGTTAGTTGCATTCATAAGAGTGGCTGGTTTCCAAGAAAATATAAAAAACAAAAAATGCTTGGAGAGAATTTTGAAGAAATCAATTTCGAATGACCACTTAAATGTAGGCAATTTTATACCATGATTTATTACGTAAAGAAATCTCTTTAAAGAACCTTTATTTAACTACACATATCCATTTCCAATTCTTTTATATCTTGAACGGTATCAGAAATGTATATTTTTACAAAAAAAAATGTATATGTGGCTGTAACTGCGACCATATTCAATTTTGAAAGTTTTAAAAATTGCAAGAAATTGCATTTCAGTTATTAATTACCCCAAAGTAACACCATTAATTTCACCCTCTGTATACCTATTGCTTTTAAAACCTGGATTTGTCGACATAATTGTCTCCTAGGCCTTTATTCCAAATTTCATCACAATCGTGGTATAGTTTCGGCAGGCGAGTGACCACAGAGACACACACACACACACACACACACAGTCATTTTGAAAAATTTTCTAAAATCTTGTTTTTTGGATTCAGGGAGTCGTAAAACATCAAAATAACGCAACTTATTTTTTTTGTATTCATTTCAAATAAACACTATTTTCACAGCAACCTTTTCAAAACCGTTCAATCCTGTTGCCGGACCTATACACAGGTATTATTGGTTCATTTGCTTCTGTTCTATAGCAAAGCGTACTCGACGACAGTTTACAAAAATGCATGGGCCACGACAAAAAATTTTTTTGAGTGTTTCCCCCTAACCCCGAAAGATTTCCCTTTAAGACAATACATCAGGGAAATGGAAACAGTATACTTTTTCATACATAACGTGCACTTATGTGGGATGAGGTTATCGGAAACATACTCATATGTACACTGTGTCCCATTTTGGTTGAAATTGTAGGGTATCTCGTTTGCGAGCAAAGATAGAAAGATGCGGTTTTCGCGACCCTGTTCTGCTTTTTGATGAAACGATAAACAGAATTGTCATACTCTATTAGTATTTGAGATACAGGGCGAAATTCAAAATTTGTACATTTTAACTCGTAACTGCCATGCCTTGTAATTTATCGAAATAAATCTGATTGGTTTTTTCAAATGGAACACCCCGTATATTTTTTTATTATATAATAGAGCATACCTTCAGCTTTTAACAAATGTATATTGTTTGGCACTTCTTTTGCATTATTAACTTCAAAAAATCTTGATCATATAGTTGCCATGAAACCTATAAACTGTAAAAACGCGTATTTTCTTGAACGTCCAAAATATATTTGAGTATTAAAAAAGGGCTACTAGATTCTTACTGCTTTATTATAATCATAAATATGTAAATACGCGATTATAATAAATCTAAAGGCTTTTACGCAGAAATGCAATAATGATTACCAAAAATTATGCAAATTAGGTGCAATAGTTTTCGAAACATATTCAAACTGGCAATTTTTTTTCTAATTGGATAAAATGCATCTTACAGCTTCAAAAAAAAATACTAATGGCAATAAACCTTATAAAGAATACTTTATATCTAAATTTGTAAGTAGGCTGGGTCTAGTCTGATCTAAACGTATTGACCTGTCAAATCTGATTAAAATTATTTTTGTGCAACAATCGTACTGTTTGTTCATTGTGCAAAATATGTCAGAAAATTTAAATTCTGAAAACCTTTAAAAATATGATATGGTGATTTGCTTTGGTCAGTCATGAAAACGCTAACACTGACAACCTGGTATAATCACCTTTTATAGATTAAAAAGAAATTTTAATTAATTATGGATCATTTTTTAACCCAGGGTAAAAAATGTAATAAAGAAAATCGAGAGAATGATTAGGTTACCGTTTTAGCCAGTCTGGAGGGTAATTCTGTAAGTTCTTGCAAAACTACAGAAAGTAGTATTGGAGTTTCGAAAACAAGAATCCAAGGAATACTTGGGCACCATGAATATAAACCATGTAAATTTAGGCTTGTTCAACATCTACAACCTGGCGACGCTGAACGTAGGTTAATATTTTGCAATTGGTACTTAAACATGTTAAATACAGTACCCAACTTGGGAAGAAATGCCATTTGGTCAGACGAGGCACATTTTCGCAATTCAGACGCAATAACAGATTCTGACCTCAAGAAGATCAATACCAAATATTTCCCCAAAGACAACAAGGACGATTTGGACTAAACGTTTCCTGCTTTATATTAGGATCAAAAATAAAATTTTACATTTTCAATGGGAACTTATCCGCTCCTAGATATTTGGACATTTTGCCTAAATTATTAGATGACATTCCTTTAGCTGGCTTGAACGAAATTCATTTCCAACAGGATGAAGCCCCATCTCACAATGCGCAAAGTATACGCCCGTTTTTGGAAAACAATTTTGGTAATAGATAGATTGACAGTAATGGACCGATAATACGGCCTCCTAGGTCTCCGGACTTGTCAGCCTCAGATTTCTTTTTATGCGGTTACCTGAAGAATAAAATATACCAAACTCAATATGATGACAAATGCAGTTTGAGAAACTTTCACCCTATTATTGTGCTTAATGCTGTAGAACGAATTGGAAGAGTGTGTGAAGCATGTATAAGATAGAATGTAATTGTAAAGTTGTAAATATTCTGTTTACTTTTTAATTTTGTGTTTTTGCATAAAAGTTCCTAACCCTTAACCTTGTTTTTTTCATGGGCAAATATATCATCAAAACGTTAACTTAACGTAACATTCATTCTTGTGGTTAATAATGCAAAAGACGTGCCACACAATATATATTTTCTTGAAAGCTGAGAGTAAGCTCTATTATACAATAAAAAGTATACAGGTTGTTCCATTTGAAATACCAAAACTGGTTTATTGCAACCCACTAAATTCTGTATAAAACCCATTTTTCACCATTTCGGTAAATTACTAGGCAAAGCAGTTAATAGGTGTGCTTAAAACGTGCAAATCTTGAATTTCGCCCTGTATCTCAAATACTAATAGGACTATGACAATTCTGTTTGTGTCATCCTTCGTTTCACGAAAAACTAGAACAGGGTCGCGAAAACCGCATCTTTCTATCTTTGCTCGCAAACGAGATACCCTAAAAATTTAATCAAAATGGGACACAGTGTACAAAGTAGTTTGTTACTGATAGGTTTATTTTTTTATCTAAGAAAATAACAAATAAACGGTTTATTTGCCTAAAGCTAGAGGGTTATCTAAAACAAACTGTGTTTAATGATTGTGAAATTCGAAATAAAATGTGCTAAACATAAAAAATAATTCTCAAACAAACATAAAGGAAATATTAATTTTCGGCCAAAAAATAACCTCTTTGGTTATAATTATTTAGTAGTAATGAGCGGCCTCATAGAAGTGTCGTCCGCTGGTTACTTTTTTTTGGTTTAACGGTAGTTAGGATCTGGTCAGCAGCATGCCGAATGTCATCTATTTCAAGAAATATGTAAGCCCGATCATCTTTTGAAGACTGACATTGTACAGTGTACAGTACTGTGAAATCATCAATGTTAGCTTTTCTATTTGTGTTTAATCGGTAGAGCAGTAAATCCATTTCATCGTCTGGGCTTGAGGTTACAAACTTGGGCCCATCATACTCACCATGAAGAAAGATTGGTTCCGAAGAAATTGGGGCTGCCTTCTTTGCGGCCTTTTTCAACGTCTTTGCACTGATGGTTTTGGTTTTAGTCTTCTTTTGCTCAGCTATAGTCGTGCGACGACTTGTTCCGTTGTCAAAGCTTCAACACACTATAGCTGTTTTAAGCGTATAATTGTTTTTTTAACTTGTGCTACATTGGCGGAGATTTTTTCTCACAAGTTACTACAGAAAATACTTCTGCAACTAATAGTGTTGCTGATCTTATTTCAACAGTGGAATATGTTAGCACTTCATCATCCAAATGAACCTGTACTTCAACAATAGCGCAAATTCAAGAACAGACTGAACTGAACCTCGACTCATCAGCGTTATAGATAAACGAAGGCAAAGTGTCATTGGTAGGGACTACATTTTCTAATTTTTCATAGAAATCGTATACAATATCATGGTTATTAGCAGTCTCCTACACTTCTGAAGATATTGTGGTTTTTAAACTTAGTTCAGGATGGCGACACAGAAATTCCATCCTTGAATATTGTTTCTATTCCATTTCTGAGTACAAAATGTACAAGTACAAAATCATGTACCAACTGCAGCAGTTCTTCTTTAGAAAATGGGTAACCCATATTTGACCGCTCTTCCAAATATTTCGCGACTTCTTCTTCCACTCATTAACGTATATGAATTCCAGAAGCGCGCTATTTAAATGGCGACTGTTTCTATTTAACTCTAATTTCCTTTAACTCCAATACACTCTACTAATAATCCATTCTAGAAGTTTGACAAGTTTAAATGTTATGTTGTTGAAAAAATAATTATATTGGTATTTAACAATTTTTTTTAATGTTCTCAACAAACTTTCCTTTTTTCAAAATCGCCCAAAACTAAATACCAACTAAATAAAAAAAAATGCTAGAGTACGAAAATTGATTTTCTTAAATTCTTTGATAAAAATTACTAGGGATACTACTGCTTAAAATCTGCCCACCTTCTTTAAGCGTTTTATCCTCAAACGTGGTAAAAATTAAGGGTTTAAGGTAGTTCAATTTTAGTTTTGGAGCGATTGGCACATTAAGTAGGTTTACTTGCAAACATAAATGTGGCTCAGGAAAAAAAATGCATCCAACAGATTGGAGGTGGACAAATATTGAAAGAAAATAAAAAAGCGGCGTGTTTATTAAGGATAGATTCGGTCAGTGTAAGAAAGAACGGAGTTAAGGGTTTAAGGGGGAGCATACGCGTATACGCAACAATCATAACGTTATATGGGCACGAGGAAAACCTCTTTAAAAAACTTCATATAGTGTAGATCGTAACCGAAATCTAACCTCCAAATGCTAATTGGGTCTTGTTACCATATGTCTACCAGATCGGTAAATGGGGTGTAAAAGGAAAATGTAACGTAGGCTGGTTGAGCTTTCTATCTTAACTATGTTGGAAAAGAATTCCCAAACGAACTAATTTATCTCTCATATTCACATATTATTGACGAAATCCAAACACTGTCCCATTATTCTAGATTGTAATGCTGATATCAGTAAGATAGAGCAAATGGCATTTTCAGTTACATATGTCTATTGACAAATCTAACCCCAATGATATTATAAATAAGATTAATAATTAAAACGTTAGCCTGCTATTAATATTAATAGCAGGCTAGTGTTTATGTTTTAATTTTTTAACTTTGAGAAAATTGTTTCAACATCTCTAACAATTTTAATAGATAATATTACTACTGACGAAGATCACTGTAAGTGTTATCGAAACGTTTAGATTGTATAATTTAAAATACACCATTAAAAAGAAACCCTAAGAAGATAAGTATTTTATTATGTGTGATAATGGTGAAAGTTTACATTTTCATATTTAGAGGGATTATATTATTAAAATATGTAGTTTCATAGCTTTATCATGAGAAAAACGCACTGTGTAACTCCATCAATTTCTCCGGAGAACACATTTATTTTATTAAACTATTGTGTTTATTAAAGGTTTTCCTTTACGCGACGATGTCTGCTTTAAGGTATCAATTGGGAAGTATTTGCGATGCCGAAATTGGGCACTTCTATAAAGTTGAGTCTTCTGGCTTGATACACCGCATTAAACGATTTAAAGTTTTTAGCTCCACTGTAATTTGATTTATAATCTTAAATTATATTAATCCTATCAGCAAGCTACTACATACCAGAAACTATGATTTATCATTTTTTATCGAGCTAATAAATTTTTTTTAAGGATCTTCGTTCGCATAACGCTTTTAATTATATTCTCTGTGATGCAAAAGGAATTCGTCGAGGTTGTTGACATCCCAGCTGATTTCAAAATCACGCAACCGCGTCAAAGAGTTCGACGAAAAACTGTTAACATTCTTTACGAAGCGCGCGATGATCCGGTCGTAGGTCCCAAATTAAAATTTAAAATAGTTTTACTGTTTTACAATCGATTAACTTACTAATGCTCTAGAATCCATACTATATATATATATATATATATATATATATATATATATATATACAATTGTTTAGTAAGTTTATTTCTAAATGTCGTATAATATTTTATTGAACATTAAGAAACAATTCCAATGGGAAGTCACTAACTAAAGGTTAATATGAAATCTAACTCGTCTATCTATTGTGAAGTGTTTTTATAGCTTCATTTATCTGCCCTTATAGTATGGAAAATAAGATTAGATATATTTCTTAGCAACAATGCAAGGTAATAATGTTTTCAGAACTTCATCAGTTTGTTGCGATAATAGTATATTCTTCCACGAGCGTATAATGATAGCTGTTATTCTCGAGGATAAAGTTCTACAGGTTATCCAAGTGAATAACTGCTCATTATACGAGAGTAGAAGACTATTCTTTCTCTATGACTACAAATAATA
The DNA here is from genome assembly GCA_036346205.1 of Vesta saturnalis. Classification (NCBI taxonomy): domain Eukaryota; kingdom Metazoa; phylum Arthropoda; class Insecta; order Coleoptera; family Lampyridae; genus Vesta; species Vesta saturnalis. The sequence continues at coordinate 200,006 of JARFJB010001383.1, read as the reverse complement.
GAACTTTATAATAAATATGTTATTAAAAAATATACAATTCATGCGAACTACATCATTGAAAATTTATAACTAAACAGAAATAATAGATAATTAAACAATCAAAAACATCAGTTCTTGTGAATATTGATTGTAATAACTAGTAATGTTCACAACTGGTGGACTTGAATTATGACATATTTACTGCACCCATTGTACTATTCGATAGTATATTCGAAGTAGTTGGCTCCATTTTTATTGATTGGGGTGTTTTCTTCGCAGTGTTAGTTTTATTGGTTATGGAATCCTCTATGTACCCTTCAGCTACTGATGTGCTCTTCCAGCCGCCATGCCTTTTGAGGGCTGTAATATCTCCCCCTGTATCTACTAATATAGTAGCTGAAGTCCTACGAAAAGTATGTCCGGTGTATAATTCAGCACTCGGTAAATTTAAATAAGTGGCTATTTGTTTTCCCTTGAATCCGAATTTATTAATGCCAATGTTTTGCACAGTGCATTTTCCATGTTGGCATTAAAAAAAAAAGATCTGTTTGCATTAGCTGGTCGAAGATTGCGATATATCTTACGTATGTCGTAAAATTTGCCTGTAATGGTAAATTTTCGTACAGTTTTTGTTTTCGTATTTGGTATCGTAATCAAATAGGCTGATGCAAGATCTTGGATATCATCAATATTCATAGAACGGAGTTCCATACTGCGACATGCGCCCATCATGCCCATTATTACCTTTGTTGCAAGATATATATTATCCGGTGCTTCACTAATAAATTTATTTATCTCGTTAGGAGTAAATGGTTTGGATTTTTTCGCGCGATAGCCTTCCGACTGACGTATCAGGAAAGCGCGCAGTTTGGAATAATGTTCTATATTTATTTCGTTATTTACGGTTAATGTACTTCGTAACAGTGAGTATATTTTACATATGGAAGAAGATTTGTATTTTTAGAAAGTTGTGTAAAGTATGCTAATAGAACGTTCTCAGAAAACGAATTTACCTTATTAATACTTCTCCATTACATAAATCTGTCATACGTTTCTTTATATTGTTTTTTTGATTTTTCGAGTAACAAATTATTTACTGTGGATTTTGTCGCTTGCGGTATATCAGGCGGTGTACATGTTTTACTAATGCTGCTTTCGCCATCCGAATTAATTTTAAAAAGAATGAAAGACAAACTGCGGAAATTTAATAATGGCGTCGTACAATTTGAACTCATTTATCGACTGCTAGGAGACGATGCATTGCTAAGGGGATGTAATTGATTTGATTAATATGCGCCCATTGTATTCCACAAATGCAACAATATGATTGGTGTTCATGTCGTAGAATTCCAGTTGATTATTCAACGACAGAGCAAACGTAAGATATTGATTGGTGGATAAATGCATGTTGATAAACGAAAATCAGTGTTTTCGATTTTGTATTTAATTGGTTGATTAACAAACCAAAATAAATATACGTAGTTACCTACGATGATGTGACATTAACATGTTATAAATATCAGACATATATAGTGATTAAAATGAACCCTGCGGCAAATAGATTTGGTAACTATAATCTGAAGCAGATTGCAAAGGAAGTAAAATAAAACGTTCCCAATAATACCGTAAGATCTAAAAAGTACATATGGAAGCAATTTAGTGAATTTTGCGAGGCTCGAAATTACCAATTCGAGGAAAATACACGTGATGAAGTGCTAGCCAATATACTCGCGGAATGGGAATTTAATATGCGTAAAGCTGATGGTAGCAAGTATAAGAAAATGGTAATAAGAACAATTTGAAATAATTCTGCTACAAGAAAAATATTGGAATGAATTTAACAGACGATTCGGTCCATTTAAAGATATAGCGTTTAAAATCGCCAGAGATGCAAAAAACACGAAGAGAAAACAGCTTCAAAAAATTGCAGAAAAGAGAAAAATATCTTCTGCTTCATTAACAACCGACGAATTAACGGATATAATACAACTTTGGGACGTGGATACTCCAAATGGATTGCAGAGGAAACTATACCACATTATAGCAGTCGAGTTAGCTTGGCGAGGCGGCGAGGTCTGTCAATCTTTGGTGCAATATTTCAAAGACGAAATTTCAAACGATGGATCTCCAACTAGAAGATTGGAATATAACCCAATATTCACAAAAACCGCACAAAGGGGTGCAAAACATATGGATGAGAGTAAATGGGTCGAACCAAATACTGGAAATCCTGAAAATTGCCCCGTTCGCTTATTCAAAAAATTTATGTCAAAAAGAAGAGATAACATTATTTTTAACCGTATAACTATAAGTAACTATAAATAACTATAAATAACTATAAATAACTATAAATAACTATAAATAACTATAAATAACTATAAATAACTATAAATAACTATAAATAACTATAAATAACTATAAATAACTATAAATAACTATAAATAACTATAAATAACTATAAATAACTGGAACAAAACGCCAAGTAGTCCATGGTATAAGAATATGCCAGTTGGTATTAACGAAATTAATAAATGAACCAAGTCTGCTGCTCAAATGGTTGGACTGGACACAAAAAGAGTAAAGATTTCGAATCATTCGAATAGATCAACAGCAGTTAGTCAACTGGCGAGTTATGGAATTGGAGAACAACAAATTATTAAAATTACTGGTCACAATAGTTCAACATCAATAAAACCATATTTACAAATAAGCAAAGATCACCGTAATGAAATTGTTTCCAATTTAAGAAAAACTGACTCAAATGTCAATTTGACGACTACGTCCACAGCTGTAAGTAACAATGAAGTATATTTGGACAATTTTCGATTCGATAATTGTTCTAACTGTACTTTTAATTTTAATGTTTATAATAAATAACGTGTTATTTTCGCTTAATATCAAATAAATATTTATTTGCATCACCTACGTTATTACTGTCGTTCAATAATCTTAACAAATACAACTCGTGTAATTTATGATTATCGCAAATACCTTCTCTTTTTCGTAACATATACGCCCCGTGTGGTATCCAAGCAACATTATATGTTACTCAAAATCGCAGGTATTTATATTTCGATAATCATCATTACACTTGTTGTATTACTATTGAGACTACAACGGGCGTGTAGAATTAATATAATTATTATCTATGATGCTATCAAAGAATGCCTAGATTATTTAATAGTCATAGAGAAAAGTTATTCATACCTTATATAACAGTATGGAAAATAACATTAGATAGATATTTTAATAATAATTCATGATGTAATATTTGTGATTAATATAATTTATATATATATATATATATATATATATATATATATAATTAACTAAATAGTACTCTTACTAAAGAAGAACTAAAAATTATGTAAGGGCAAAATTTTTTTTAGTTAATAGTAAGTTAAATAAATGTACTTACATTCCTAGATGAGATTAGTAGTTACAACAACGGATTTCTTAGACATTAATTCTTTTGGTAAGGAACTTTTACAGTTTTTGTATATATGGTGACTCACGACTGCTCCGCCTGTCTCTTGTAGGTGCTTCAGAAAATTGTAATATATCAAGCTAGGTATTATTTTTAAATACAACGCCCTATATTTTATGTCATTTTTAGATTATACATTAAAAATTAAGTGAACTTTATTAAGGTTCCCTGTACCCGTCGCTTATTAATTTCAAGAAAATTTGGATTTTAAGAAAAGTATTCAATTTAAACAAGAACTAAAAACGCGGAAGAGTAACACAAATTTATACCGATTTATTCTGAACTTTAAAGCTTCCATTTGCACCATGTAGAATTTCGATATTTAGTACAGGGTGTTTAAGAAAAGGATTCCTATTTTATATTTTTCAAACGTCAAAAACCTACTTGACTTAAATGGACCACCCTGTATAATTTTTATTTGTGCGAAATAACTTTTCATTTTCTATCAGAAACTATGAGTAATGCATATATCTAAAATTAATGATTATTAAGAAATCTATCTAATGTTATTTTCCTTACTGTTAGATAAGGTATTAATAGCTTTTATCGCAACAAACTGATGAAATTATGAAAACATCATTATCTTGCATTATTGCTAAGAAATATATGTCATGTTATTTTCCGTACTATAAGGACCTATAAATGAAGCTATAAAAACACTTCACAATAGATAGACGAGTTAGATTTCATATTAACCGTCCCATTGTAATTGTTTCTTAATGTTTAATAAAATGTTATACGACATTTAGAAATAAACTTACTAAACAATTATATATATATATATATATATATATATATATATATATATATATATATATATATATATATATATATATCCGAACGAAAATCCACCAAAAAATTGTACAATTTTTTATTAGCTCGATAACATGATAAATCATAGTCTTCTGGTCTGTAGTAGCTTGCTGACAGGATTAATATAATTTAAGATTATAGATCAAATTATAATGGAGCTAAAAACTTTAAATCGTTTAATGCGGTGTATCAGGCCAGAAGACTCATGTCTTACAGAAGTGTCAATTTCGGCATTGCAAATACTTCCCAATTGATACCTTAAAGGGGACATCGTCGGGTAAAGGAAAACCTTTAATAAAAAAAATTTATTTCCCAGAGAAATTTATGCAGTTATATAGTGCGTTTTTCTTATGATAAAGCTATGCAACTACATAGCGCAGACGCCCCCCTTAAGGGTTTTAGAGTTTCTACTCGACTTTTCCAACGAGTATCACTCAGTGATTTAGATTTAGTCCCTTAACATATTTTAATAATATAATCCCTCTAAATGCGAAAATGTAAAATTTCACCATTCGTTATACATAATAAGATACTTATCCTTTTTGGGCTTTTTAATGGTATATGTTAAATTATACAACCTAAACGTTTCGATAACACTTACAGTTATCTTCGTCAGTAGTAATATTAACTATTAAAGTTGTTAGAGATGTTGAAACAATTTCGTCAAAGTTGAAAGATTAAAACATAAACGTTAGCATGCTATTAATTGCTAATGTTTTAATTAGCCTAAAAAGCTTTGATAAATCTTAATTATATCATTGGGGTTAGATTTTTCAATAGACATAGGTAACTAAAAATGCCATTTGCCCTATCTTACTGCCATCAGCATTACTATATAGAATAATGGGATAGTGTTTGGATTTCGTCAATAATATGTGAATATAAAACATAAATTAGGCCCTATTTGATTTACACCCGGTATATATATATATATATATATATATATATATATATATATATATATATATATATACATATATAATTTTTTTCTAAAGCTAATCAGTAAAATTAATTTATCAATAATGTAGGTAATGATTAACTACCTACGTATACATAAGTATTGAAATGAGAGTTTTTATAGATGAATTAATTGAACATGACTGTGAAGTTTAATGTTTATTGAACGTATTAAAAGCATTGTAAGTGTTGCAATTCTTGTAGAACGTTGTATTGAAATATTGTATTCGAAAAATTCATTAGTGAGTGTAATTGTTGAATATTGACATCAGTGAAAGGATTGTATCATACATTTATTGACTTAAATTAACTATAATGAATTATGCAGTAACAAGTTATTGAGTAAATTGAAAAAAAACTGAGACTATTACGTATAAAAATTAATGTAAGGAAAATTTGTAATTGTATAAACACGAATGTAAGAAATTCGAAGGACTTAGTGTCCGAAAAAAAAGACAAGGTAGGTTTGATGTTTTTTTCTTTTCACAGGAAGAAAGTGTTGTGTGAACATGTTAGGCCAACTAGACTTTGCGTCGACCGTACGAACCCATTACGTTTTCCGCAAGCGTAGCAAATCGGGAAAATTTATTTAATTTAATTTTCCAATATTCATGTTATTGAGAAAAACCTATTATAAGTAATAGAAAAGGTAAAAATTGGATGACCCATACAAAAGAGGCCCTGTAAAGCCGCTTTTTCTTTTAAGTGGACAAAGTGACTGAAAGTTATCAATCTTCATGGTAGGTATTATGGTTGTAGTAACAAACTCATTACAAAGCCATTTTCTTGCATAAAAATAACTTTTAATGATGTTAAAAAGCATGGCTTCCGATGGAATAGGTTATTCAGAAAGATCATGTAACCTTATATTGGATAAAGCAAGCTATGGTGTCCTTAATTGGCCATACTAAGTGGAGATGTGTCGATATAAACCAAATACTAAGAACCATAGAAGCGCAAGTAATAGGTACATTACAAACCACACATTTTTATAGAGTTGCGAAGGATGATTGTGTATAGTATTGCAGCAATCAAATGCAAACCATTTTACAGTGGGAAATACTCATACATATTAGTACCATGGATCGCTCCACGAATATTTGGCAAGGATATAAAGGAGATACGTAAAGTATCCCATCATTAAAGTATTGTGTAGTGAATTAACGCTAGTCTTCACAAACTAAATGCAAAATGACCTAAGGTACATTGTGGGTAGCAAAAACCAGAAAAATTTAAGGAAATAGAAAGAATGGCGTAGGGGTCAATTGTCATCACGACTAGGTAGATACGTTTTGTGTAGAATAAACCATAACTTGAAGTTCCTATAACGAAATAATTTAATGTTTTTGTATTAAATTTAAATTAATGGTTGATGGGGATATTATGTAAACAAATACCAGCAACACTGGAAAATATACTTACATTTTTATACTATGGGCTGCTACACGAATGCTTGATACCGGGATAAAGAAGGTGCATAAAGAATCCTATGATTATAATATTTTAACACTAATCGTCAGACACTGATCGGCTTTTGTGGAAGTGCACAATGACGTAAAAGGTATGTTGTGTGTAGGTAATTCTCGCAAAAACCAAATTTGTAGGTAAATTAGAAAACGATTGTGTAAGATTGATAGATCCATTTTGTGTGCAATAACTTAAAGTTCAATAACTAAAGAATTCAGTGTTTTCCTATTAAACTTAAGATAATGGTTAACTCTAATCCGGGCAACTGGGGTCCAACGGACCCACGCGGTGTTACAAATAGGCATATCTCGATTATTATTTAACTTTTGACAAAATGCCGGTATGGTTTCCATGGAAATAGTATTAATTAAGTTTTCCTTTTGTCAAAAGTGGGAAACTTGATCTACTTTTCAATAAATAATTATCGTTATATAAAACTTACGTAACCGGGCAATGTGAGTCCAATGGACCTTCGCGTGGTGGTTACAATTGATGCATCTCATGTATATAATATTTTCATAATTGATTACATATTTATCAGAATAATTAGCGGATTTCAGATTTACTTTGTTTTCAATGCTAATTGTTATGAACAATGCAATTAGTATGGAATTTTTGTAGAGTAATCTAAGTCATTTGGCAGTTAGATAATGTTCAAGTTTGTCTTTTAGTCATTACCTACTTATGGATTATGAGTAATTTGCTATTAGTGGTGAATTTAAAATATCTATTTGTCATTGTATTTTATTCAAGAATTTGGATTTTACTTTCAAAGAATGTAAGTAGTCTGGAATGTTGGTTATTGGCAAAGATAAAAGTTTTAGTTGAGTAGTAATTACCTTGGAATTCATTTAGTACCCTTCCCTTGCTTCATCATTTCGTCATTTAATACTAGGGAACTATTCGTATTTTTTTATACGAAGCGCAAGGAATGCAAGGACAACAAAAGCAATGTTGTAAAAATTGCTATAAAAATGTTTGTAATCAACATTCTGTCACTGCTATTATATGTAATAACTGCAGTAAATAGTTTTCTTTTATATAATAATGTTTATGTAAGCTTAATTTGTAAATATATTCCAGTAATAACTACTTAGTACAAGAGAGTATTAAAAAAGGTGTATCTAAAGAAGGTGGCTTGCGTTACTAAAAAGACGCCCGGATAAGAGTTAATAGGGATATTATAATAAAATTACATAAATTTGATGAACAAGTAAGAATTTATTCAGCAATCAAACCCTTATTCAAAGCATTTTGCATAATGCAGTTTTGATTTTTGACAATGGTTTGTCCATTATCGCTTCCTACAAGATTCTTTCCTTTGCACTCGTCAACAATACTGTTAATTCCATCAGACCCTATTAATTCCCCTATAACTTTCTTAACGCCTTCAAAATTAATGCTTTTGTCTTCGTTTAACATGTGTGATTCGGACCAGTAACATTCAGAGTATTTATTGTAATCTTCATCATCCTCTGGTTGTATAGGCTTTTTTATCATTGTTGCTATTTTCGCCTTAGGAATGTTTAGTCTTTCTACACACACTGTATCTTCTTTTTCCCAGCAGAACGTCACTTGGAACTGTACAGTTTATTGGTATAGTACATTTACGTGAAATCTATATGCGAAACTACTTACCATTACCAAGAGGCTAAAAAAAACCAAACACTTCATGTTTAAGACGTTGTTTATTAACTAAATCATAATAAATTGTTCTCCATCTTTATAGTAAATTTTATCAGATGTGATTATTAATTGACTGTAAAAATAAAACTATTCATCTATAGTATCAGAATAACAACTTCGTAATTTTTATTAATAAATTAATAAATACATATCTTAGCAATTTATATAAATATACTTAATTAAATTACATATTATATGTTTGTTAAATTTTATGAATAGACAGTTAAACTTTTCTAGTTGAAATTGAAATTATGAAAATATATTATTTTTAGTCTTTAATATTGAGAAACGGGGTACGACAGATAGACTTTAGGGTATAATTGTTTAGAGAACCAATAAGGGAAAAAGCGTAACACTTAGTTACTCACCAAGCAGCTATACATTTGCTTATTAAAAGTGGAATCTACTGTATAATATTATATTTTAGGGTTCATCTTTCAATTTTAGCCTTTACCATTAGAATTACGGCGGCGGTCAATTTGACCGCGTGCGTTCTTTAAAATGTTGCTTCTCCATTGTATTGTGACTTTTTCTAGATTTTTATGTACTTTTAGAATATAAAAAAATATGTTAAGAAAATTAAGCCGTTTTAGAGCTTTTTTGTAGTATTTGTATAACTGCCGAAACCGCCATTTTGACCGTTCATACATTCATAATGAGTTTCGAGGTTGTATGACAACAATAATTACAACGTTGAGACAAAAAAAAACGTATTTAACTATTATTGTGGTAATTTTTAGGAGTTTACTGCAAGTCAGAACTTGTTTAGTCGTGTCCGAAATTATGAATAATCTTCGCTACGCGCCCGAGATGTAAAAACTTCTTGTTTCTATAGAAATCTATGTATTCAAGTACTTTGAGATTTCAAAGTTGGTGAAAGTGACGAAGCTGTTCTTGTTGATGACAAAAGTAGTGAACAAAGTGAAGAATCTGATGACGTAAATAATGTAACTTCTGATCCTTGTACACTTAATGAAATTAGTGATGACATTAAACACCATCCAAAACGAAAAAATTGGATGCATTTACCTGTGGAGAGTAAAAAATCATCCAAACCTACCATATATATGGGAAGTTGGGGAATCAAGTGGACCTTATGTTGGCCGTATAGTTCAAAGAAGTGTCATGCGAAATACTCCTAGACCAACTACATATGCAAAAAGAAATGTGTTTGCCAAGTACATTTCAATTGTTGATGGATAACACAACGCTGAAATACATTAAGAAATTGTATTGAAATTGATGCTAAATGACAAATAGGAGATGATACAAACTGGTCATTGTCTCTTCAAGAACTTGCAATATTGCTAGCTCGGCGCAAGAACATTACTGCTTGACAGTTTATGGTCTGTTACTTGGGGACCGCAATTTTTTTGTGAGACCATGTCACGCAATCGATTTCGTGAAATTATAAGATTTTTAAGATTTGATATTTGATCAACACGAAAAGAACGTCTAGTTAGTGATAAGTTTGCTTTGATGTCCGAAATATGGGATAAATTTATAACCATAAAGCTTATACACAATATACGGCGAATAAGCCTGATAAATTTGGTGTAGAATTTTGGCTAGCTGTTGATACGAATTCTAAATATATCCTGAATGGTTTTACTTATTAGGAAAAGATGATATGTCTAACGCCCAATCCCTTCCAGAATATCTTGTTTTAAAATTAATGGAACCTTTCCTAAATGTGGGTAGAAATGTTACTACTGACAACTTTTTTATCAGCCAAAAGTTAGCAACAGTGCTGGCAAAGAAGAACACAACAATAGTGGGAACAATGAACCAAGCAAGAAGGGAATTACCAATTTGTATCAAGAAGAATAAAAGATCATAGTTATATTCCACCACAGTAATGAAAAATGATAAAAACACCTTGCCCAATTATCAGGGTAAAGTTAATAAAAATGTCATATTGCTAAATACGCTGTGGCTATAGATGATGGCAAAAAGAAGAAAGGTGAGACAGAGTTGGATTACAATGAAACAACGTTTGGGGTATATGTGTTGGACCAAATGGCTAGAAAATCTTCTACGAAAGCAGGTTCACGTAAATGGCCAGTTCATGTGTTTTACTATGTTTTAGGTCTTGCCAAAACCAACGCCTGGATAGTTTATAAGGAAGTCGTAGGCAGTAAAATAAAAAGAAGATACTTTATTTTCACTCTAGCTGAGGAACTAAGAAAAAAGTATTTTGATTCGAAACACGATTCTGGTGCAAGTATCAGCACATCTGATACAACGAAACCTAAAAAACGTCATCAGTACCAAGTTAAAAAATGTGGCAAAAATAAAACTGCTGACGTTTGTTCAATGTGTAACAAATATGTTTGTGGAAAATGTGGAAGCGTAACAAAGGCCGTTATTTGTTACTGTAGAGCGTAATACAGCCTGTAAAACTGTACCAAATTCTAAATGTATTAGTATCAATTTGATTTTTATTTAATTAAAATGAATATTTATCTAAAATGTGTTTTTTTATGTTTATTTCTCAATTAAGTGTAAAATATATAAAGAATATGTTTAAATATTACCTTTCTTGTCCAGAGGTCAAAATGACCGGCCACGGCAGTTTTAGGTATTTGCAATAGCCGGCGGTGCTAGTGTTAAGACATACTTCATGGTTATGTTTAATTGATTTTGAGGTGTTCGTCGTTTTAGATAGTAAGTGATTGTATTCAGAATATGTTGTTATTTATTGCAACAATAATGGTGGTCATATATGGGCTGTTCAAACCTACCTTCTATCTTGATCGAAAAGTTATGAACATTGAATTGAAATTAATTTATAATTTACTTTCTTCAAGTAGGGTCAATCCGGTGAATTGGAAACAATGTTTGCAGAGTTGATTTTAATATTATTTTGCATAGATATGAAAACTGGTACATAAGACCATTTTTATCAGTTCTATACTCGAAAATAGTTTAAAAAATTGCATAAGCAAAGAAAAAAAAACTTTTTGAGTGTTCTCCATTACCCCCTAAATGTCACCCCTTACCCCGTTGTATGGGGGAAATGAAAACTGAACTTTTTCATACACAATGTGCACTTATGTGGGCTGGGATAATCGGAAATATTATCTCCATATGTACAAAGTATTTCTTGCTGATAGACTAATTTTTTTATTTAACAAATGACAGATACATGTTTGAATTGTTTCGGATAACACCGATTGAAGTAAAATATTGAATTGGTTAAAAATCAGTAGAGCAATTAGATATAAACAAGAAAATGTTCCATAAAGTTTTTTTGGCGACTAAATACTTATTAAATTATGAGTGATTAAAATTGTGAATTTCTAATCAACAAATTCAAGATTTTGAACAAAATTTTCACAAATAGCACGAAAATATTTGGAGCAATTATGTGTTTAAACAAGAAAAAACCAATTGCATTATTTCTATGATGTTATCGTCCCTTGTTCCAACATTTGATTCCTTGAATGGTCACATTAGGAAGCTCTAGTTGGACAAACGCGACCCCACTTGATTGAGGATGGCTAAATATTAATAGACACTTACACCCAATGCAAAGCAAGAACTCCCCAGTACTGCCCGATCATCCTACTACCAACGATGGGAAAACTACAGGAGAAGATCATCCACATCTGACTACAGGAACAAATCGAAGAACTCAAGATCCTTCTCGACGAGCAGTTCGACTTCCGACCACACAACAAGCACTCTGAGTCGTGAAATTCATCGTGCGTGGATTCAAGTGGAAGAAGTTCACCGTAGGGATGTTTCTGGACATCTCTAAGGCCTTCGACAAGGTTTGGCACCACGGACTCCTCTTCAAGATGCTGGAACACGGGATCTTGCTACCCATGGTGAAGATGATCCGGTCCTACCTCACCAGTCGATGATTCAGAGCGAAACTACCCAACTGCAGGTCGGTTTCCAGGAGAACTACCGCGGGAGTTCCTCAAGTTGCGATACTCGCCCATGCGCTTTTCAATCTTTATGCTTCAGATTTGCCGAAGACCGACGCATCCACTATAGCTACCTACGAGGACGAGACCGCAGTCCTTGCCCAGTCACATAGCAACCACCAGGCGGGAAAGATCCTACAACGAGCAGCGGATGAACTGGAAGATGGTACTCCAAATGGCGCATCGGAATCAAACCCTAGAAAAGCACCGCGGTCCTGTTAACCGGAAGGCACATGAGGCCCACGAGGAACATCTCCATGTTCAACCAGGACATCCCATGGAGGGATTCCATGAAGTAGTTGGGACTCTTCATGGACAGGAATCTCCGAGGCATCATCAAGAAGATGTATCCGCTCATCGAGCAGAACAGCGTCCTAAAGACCGACAACAAGATGCTGATCTACAAGTCGATCATCTGCCCGATGCTGACGCCTGCGAAGCATGTGTATACGCCGCTCCCTCGTACATCAAGCGCCTTCAGACCATACAGAACAAGTGTCTCCGTATCATCACCGACGGTCCCTGGTACGTCAGGAACAACCGACTCCACAAGGACCTCAAGATGAGCACCCTAATGGACTTGATGAAAACCGCCGCAGGCAACCAGGAGATGGTGCTAGCGGCCCATCCAAATCCCGTCATCTCGGGATTATGGATCTACGACGCCAATGACGAGATGAGGCACAAGAGGCCGAAGATCGTGCTGTGTTGAGTTAAATGAAATATTTATACCATGTAGTTATTTGCCTATTCATTGTTACATATCTTAAGTTAGTTTAAGTTAGGTAGGAATGAAATGACATGTATATACTATGCCCTGAATAAAGCAATGTCCGATGAAGGTATAGGGGGCATCTCCCCGGTATAACGTAGTCCTGCCGATTAAAATGAATGAAATGAATGACTCCTCAGAATGATTTTTGTTGGAATGGCATGAATGTTGCGTAGATTGTAGCTGCTGCAAGGAGGGGTTATGCTGTAACGGAGCATACGCAACATACGTTTAATAATCGCAGTTTTCAATTGTAAGCTAAATTGATGGTATATTTTAATAATAAAGGGTGATTGTAAAGAGCTGAAACGTTGCAATCAATCATAAATTATGTTATACTGTGTAGGGATTGCTACTCATAACAAATTTGTCACTAAGGCATTTTAAGCAGTTGATAACAAGTTTTTTTTTATTTCGCGAACAGGGGTAGTTTTTAATAGTTGAAAGATTGTGAAATATCACAAATTGTGTTCCAGAACATGAAATAAAATTATTTTTTCTGTATTCTTAAACATTATTTCAATCTGTAATACGCTTAAATCTATATTTTTAAGTAGTATGTTACCGTCGTTGGTGTCACACCTAAAATATCTAGTATGAGACAACACACTACCTCGCAACATACAAGGTGAAAATTAACTCTCCTATTGTGTTAATATTTTGGTTTCACTTATTGTGTTCGGGTCATTATGACCCCGGAGCCTATAATTGTCGTTTTATTGTCGTTTAATTGATGTAACAGTAAATAAGATTAAGAAATAAGATGTAGTACTTATTTATTTAGTATTTATGTAGTACTTTATTTATTACATTTTATTACGTTATTTTATTTTTATTACGTATTATAAATTTTATGCAAAGAACATCTGAAAAACGTAGTAGTCAGGTATACATATGCATTTGTTACAGTCTTGACAGTAGTAATATACATGAGCGTTACATAGGTTTTTTGAGCAATTACAACATACCATATTAGTTTTATTATCATTTGAAGACGGACAAGAATTACATCTTTTACGCTTGTTTATGGTTGATTGTTTGCTTACTTCGGCATTACTGCTTAAAGAAGCAGGAATGCTTCGAGGGAGACGTTTTCTTTATTGCAATAATAGAGTGATGAACGAATTACCCTGTTCTTCAAGAAATAGTCGAGGCTTGTAAGTTTTCCAGCATTCCAGATTGGAGTTACTTCGCACCACAGAACACAAGCGTTGTAAGCTGAAACATCCAACTTATTGTAAAAGATAATCATTGGCCATGTTTTGGTTTGCCGTCTGCATGTGTACGTTATTATTAACTTGTCTAACGTATCTACAGCACCTTTAGGTTTGTTGTAATCTAAAATCATAAACGGATTTTTACGATCTTGCTTACACACTCCGTTATCGTGGTGCATGGTAACATTTTTATCCCGTTTCGGAACATAGGAAACTATCAACGTGTCTTTGGTGAAGTAAAATTTTGAAGAAAGAACTTCTTTCCTGTTGCAGACCAATGTGGCTGACAATTCAGGCTTATTTTTGCGAATAGTGCCAAGCATGGTAATTTTTCTTTTCTACAGAATCTGCCCCAGATCTTATGAGGTAAAAAAATTATCACGCGTTACGTTGTAACCTTTGAGACCATAAGTATCTCTTTACCTTGACCTCCCTCTGGAGGTTCGCCTTGTTTTCTTCCGAGGTATACTTGTATGTTATATGCATAAGCAGTTACAGGATCGCATAATGTCCAAATCTTGACTCCGTATTTAGCAGATTTATTCGCGATGTACTGTTTAAAAGACAACGGCCTCTAAAAGGTTGCTCACCCAGTGTTACATTTTCGTGAACATTATAAAGCTTAGGTGGAATTGAAACCCACTCATTCCACAAGTCCCGTATGGGAGCTAATTTATCAGTTTGGGATCGTTGTGGTGGAGATTTTTATCGTCAAAGCGAATTATTCGTGCAATTACATGAAATTGTTGTAGGGACATCATTGCTATGAATATTGGACGACGTACATTTCCATCTCACAGACTGGCTGTTGTGTTATAACAAATAAATTTTAAAGGTGTTGTTGTTATATTAGAAAGGTAAGGTAAATTGTACCACGGTCTAGCTCAGTGAGGTACAAACTTATAAAACTTACTGAATATGAGAACTCGTTCATCAGGTGTGAGGAAAGCAGAGATATTTTCATAGATATAATCAGTATTAGCATTTGTTTAATTGGGCACCACTCAATTTCTAGGTTTAATTAATAAAATACAACAAAAATTGAGAAAGGTTGTATCTCAGAACATAATAGGTAATCTGAATAAGCACTAAACATCTGTAGTTATATGTATATTTAATAAAGCAAAATGTCTGATTAATATCAGAATAAAATAACTAAACCATACTTCTTATACTGCATTACAATCTTAAAGTACTAAATTAAACACAGTAGATAAACGTATACTTAGAATTCAAAATGTAATTTATTCAACATGTAGGTATTCAATCATGAAACGTATATTGACCAATGTCAACAAATTACAGTTGTGATAGGTTATGAACTCAAATGTTTTTATTTCCGGAGCAGAACTAACTGTTCCTTTTCTTAACCGTATCAAAATAACACTAACTGATTTGTTATTTACTTAACTGCACTAAAAGGATAAGTACTTACTTGTACAAAATAAATATTTTAATCTCGTCTTAAACGAACTGTAGCTTGAGAATTTTCATTTCCAATTCCAAGATTAATATACGATAATGTAAAGGTAATTTCCATTTGTAGTTAACGTACAAATAAACGAAACAGAAACGTATAACGAAAGCAGCTTCGAACGACGAAAGCTGTTTATAACGACGAACGCAGAATATGTCTAACAACATATGTGATTGATGCAAAACAAAGGTATCTTCATTTATGTTCATAAAGATGACATTGCATTAACCGGCCATTTTTTACAAAGTAACTGTACATGACGTCATACCCACGCCATACAATGATACGTAAATTTACCAAAATAAAAGCTTTTTCTTGAAGATAAACTGTATTCTTAGTCTTATTCTTGTTCCTGATTCCTAGTCTAATTCCTATTAAATATAATAAATAGAAAATGTAATTAAACGCCTTTACATACCTTATAAAAGGAAGCAAAACTTAAAAAGATAACGTCTTAAAGGAACGACATGATGTACGGAATGCCTCAGCATGTGATTTAATTCACGTTGCGCAAAGAACTAAAACTGAATGTCTAAAATATATACAGAGATGTCCGTAATTATGTAGACTGAAGAGAAAATATTACGATATAAAAATTTAATTATTAAACGAAAAAAGAAATGCTTAATAATACTAAGGTAATGTAAATATACTTATTAATAATAATGTAAATTTCGAAATTTAAATTAAGGTAACGTCAGACAAGAAATTGGCACGTTACAGTGTCTCCATGAGATTTATACACTCCAACTAGAAACAGTAGGCCAAAATATGCTTCTAGTTCAACTAATGTTAGTTCTTAAAACGTATCGCCACAAAGTCTTTTGCCTTCTAAATTTGAGATTTTCCAAATTAGGTTTACAGCTTTGGGTGCGAAATGTAAGAAATACCCGTATTTTATATGATTTATTCTCGACGTAGCCATACCTTATTGGCCCAAGAATCAACAAAATAATATTTTCTGCTGATAACCTTCCCGATTGATGTGTCTGTTCATTACATTCTATATTGCCATCTTTTAAAGTTACGTGATTATCTGTATAAGCTTCATCTGAAATCGTAGCTTCCACTTCATCATCCGATTCGCTATCATATGACTCGGTTTCAGATAAATGGTCTTTTTTCAGAAGTATTAGACTCACTAGCAGAAACACAAAATTTTCTCAAGTTTACTACCCGTAAGCACTCTTTCACTACACATTTTCAATAATAAGTTTCAATTGTTAGGTATTTCTTATTAGAGTATAGCATCAAGTTTGATATTTGCTACGAAACTAACACTCAGATGCTCGCTGGCTGCATTTATACGCGGAATCACAGATAAGTTTTAACAGGAATAAACTTTTTACCGGTACGCAAATAACGCATGCAATATGCGCAATATTGCGCAATAATGTGGCAGTACTATGTAACTTATTTATATTTAAGAAAATAACACAAAACTAATAAAATACATTCGTCTATGATAATAATCTGCTTCTCGTTCTTCTAATTTGAACCACACAAATCACCCGGGTCATATAGACTCAAACACAGTGAGTGTAAAATGCATTTAAAAAAGACTAATTATAATTTTCTAATATCGATTTACGTACACAGTCACTAGAGTACTGAAATATTTAAATAAATGAACGAATTATGCACATTAGAACAACGCGATTGGGTCATATTGACCCAAACATAATAGGAGAGTTAAAAGATTTCTTTATTAAATTATGAAAACCACTATTGCAGTATGTTCGTAATGAAAACAGTTAAGGTTCAACCACAATAATTTAAGACAGATGCATGTTTAAACCTTCATGTCACATCGACGTTAATAACCACACAGATGATAACTTAAACAAATCCAGAGTCCCTACCATAAAGAACTGATAATACAATTTAAGTATTTTCAATCGTATTTAATTAATTTTCAAGGCTTATTTGACTGGGAATTCAGAACCTTGATAAAGAAAAATTATGGAATACTAAATTGGAATTAAAAAGTTCTGCATATTTTCTTGCAATACAATATTCAGATATTGAAAAATTTGAACAAATATTTATATACCACACTAAGATTTTTGCCACGAAATTACACGATGTATTAAAATTGTATAGAACATAACGAATTTGTGATTTTAAAATGTATACGCCGGTATTTTTAATATCTGATATGGAGCTGTTTCAGAAGTTTTGATATAAACCAAAAACATCCCTAATAACTCCCATAGTCGCGGCTGCATTTGTTCCAAAATCTAATCAGACCCAGGAGAAATGGTACTGAGGTATCGTGGATGCTACGTGCGCACGCACGCACTCACGTCACATAAACCCACACATGCACACACGCAGACACACACACACACACACATGCACACACTCACACACGCACACACGCACACGACACGCCCACACGCAAACACGCACACACGCACACACGCACACATGCACACGCACTCACGCACACAAGCACACACGCACACACGCACTCACTCACATACGCACAAACGCACATACGCACACACGCACACGCAAACACGCACACAGCACACGCACACACGCACACACGACACACGAACTTACGCACTTACGCACACACGCATAGACGCACACAGGCACATACGACACATGCATACATGCACACACGCACACTGTTACACACACGTATACGCGGATACGCACGCACGTACGGACGCACCCACAAACACACGCACACGCGAACACTCACGTACTCACGCACCCACAAACATGCTTGCGAAATAAATGGGGTCAGTATTAAATTACATAATCTGATTTACACAAACACAGAAGCATAGAAGTACGCATATTCACACACTCACACACACACACACACACACACACACACACACACACACACACACACACACACACACACACACACACACACACACGCACGCACGCACGCACACACACGCACGCACGCACGCACGCACGCACGCACGCACGCACGCACGCACGCACGCACGCACGCACGCACGCACGCACGCACGCACGCACGCACGACGCACGCACGCACGCACGCACGCACGCACGCACGCACGCACGCACGCACGCACGCACACACGCACACACACACACACACACACACACACACACACACACACACACACTGAACGCGCATACGTACACGCAGATGCACTCGCACATACACGTCAGTGAATTAAATGACAGGATCACTACATGAACTGATAGGTCACAAGTAAGAGGTGTGTTTTCTCCAAATAAAAGTCACGACGGCGGTATTACGTGATGAAGTGATGAATCATAAGTAAAATGCGTCAGTAACATTGTACATGCGTGTCATGTTCTATGTTTTGTTGTTTCTGTAGAAACTGGTTGTAGAACAGGGTAACAGATAACATAAGGGTGGCCGGTGCTGGGTGGTTGCGTTCTTTATGATAAATTGTCATACATACGTCACAATAGGGGTTGAAATAAACCGGAAGGGCGCCAGAGTATTTGAAATTTACACAGTCGTAGTTAAAATGCCTATTTTCGATGGTTCACAGCTCGTCTGGGTACCCAAATAACTCGCTTACCTAGTTTCCTAGTTATAGTTGGGTCCTGGGAGCTGCACGTGTGCTTAATATAATATCGTGCTTAAACTAACTCAGTGCATCGTTTTTCGACCTCTTTACTTAATACCTACTTTACGTTATATCTTAAAAGATAAACAATTTAATCCAATTTATAACCAATTGAAATTATATCAATCACTCCTAACAAAATATATCCATACTGTAAAAGTTAACGCATATTTCTTTAAATGTGACGTTATTAAACCTATCTTTAAATGAAATTACATTAACCAAATTAAAATAACTAACTGACTTATTAAACAAATTATTACGTTACTGTCCAAAAGAGTATTGGAAAATATTCGCACTTTGCCACTCTGACCTTATGCCATTCAATAATTTTCGCTACTAAATAAAATACTTGATATCAGCAGATATTTGCTTATCACAAGTACATCACCATTACACTAATTAGTGATACGGCAGATAAAGAAGCGGGGTTACGATTTATTACACAAATGAAAATATTTCTAGTTGATTAACCTATTCATATATTGTAAATAAACACAGTTGTTCCTCCGTAACAATTCGGAAAGCTAGTAAGGAAATGCCGAACCACTTTGGTTAATGTAATTATGTAAACTTAATTTTACACCGCGATCTGATACTCTAACTGCTTATATACAGTTTTAAAGAACGAACGTTATAATTACACAAACTAACTAAGGGTTTATATACAGCGGATTTTTTATTACTACCGAGCCGTGTACTTGAATGTTTCAATGTTTAGGAATGGATGTTTAGTTTCATCCGTACAAAAAGGCGACTTTACTCCCAAAAATAAGAGAAAGTCATAACAGTGAACCCTCTTTTAAGAACGCTTAACGATACCTCTATGGAAAAACGACACTTCACTATATTTCAATCACGTGTTGGTTGAAGTTGTGTCAACGTGGATTTTCGGTAGCACCATTTCCTTAAACGCTAACGCGCTATGCACTTCCACCGCCCTCCGTAATGAACTTAACACTCCTACATCTGAATTAGAACTGACCTGCACACATATATCACGATTCGCACATTGGGTTTTCCTCTCAATCCATCAAATAATATATTACTTAAATATATTACTTAAATTTTAATCCGGACCAAAACCAACTGATATCTCCGAACCGAACCGAACGGCTGTTATCTTATGTATTATGAAATTTACCAAAAATACGAACAGCCATTATTTACAAAGGAACTAATCTTCACTCAACTAGAATAGTAAAGGATTTCAGTATCTAACGATGTCAACGTGTGTCAAATCTTAATTTAAAACTCCAATCTATTACTGATAAACAAACCAAAACTATATTTCTTTCTCAAAATTCTAAATGCGATTACCATTTGTTATATTTTCAAATATCATCATATACGTAAAGAAACACGTTTCAATATTCGATAGAATCATGCACCCACGGCATGATACATAATTATGTGCCTGGTTATCTTTCTAAAATGAGATGCGTTATCCTCTAGAACGAGACACGTATAATAAAAGCTATTCGAGAAGTGCATGGTTCAGTTGGTTGTGTGCATGGGAATTTCGATAAGGAACATGCGTAATTTTCTAATTATTTTTGAGAAATAGGTTGTTTAAAACAGAGTCAAGATTTCACTTGCTCTCTACTAAATGTTGTGTATGCTGAAACAAGCAAAAGACCCCGAATTCCTTTGACACACAAATTCGGTCAAGTGACTGCGCATTTACGTACATTCACTTAAGTTTGGGAGTACTACTCAATTGCTGACATACATGATGTGCCCGTCTTTCTCAGCCAAATATTGTTTAAACTTTTCAATGTGATCTTCTTTTGAAGTATTCATAAAATCGTAAGGAAGTATACACTTAAAGTTCTCAGGTTCAATGATAATATGTTTACCACCTCCAAGTCTTTTACGTTCGTGAAGGATTTACAGAAAGTGCTACTGTTCAATGCAGATAGATCCATCTTTACTGATTCGAGAACGCTTTTGAATTTTGAGTTTACAACGGAACTGTCTTTATGTACATTACTGCATCGCGACTTTGATGGTAGAGGGAGAGTGTGCTTTGAGAATTGCATCAGTAGGCTAATCTGCATCTGATGATGAATAACTGCTAACATCAGAAGATGCTGTCCCTTTTTATATCGTGGCAAAACTGATGTAATTGCGCAGCTTTAGTTCTTCCACAAAACATTTTTCACATTTTTGTTTAAATTTCAAAACTTTTCGCATATCGTTACTCTTGCTTTATACTTTTCGGGAGGATATTACATACAATCACCTCGCCCGTAAACCACCTCATGTTGGGCATCGAATACTAATGCCGAAAATTCTTGCTTCAAGCGTTCCACCGCTGTTCTCAGATCGGTTGCTTTGGTCCATTTTCTTGTATTATTACTCTAGACTCCCAACTATGTTACATTAGTGCAGATATGAACATGTATTTGGTTATCGCACAAATTTGGTTGCGCGCTATTTCTAATAATGACAAGCATCAGCTATTTTTTAATTATGGTTCTGTCACTATATCTTTTAGACAAGACGCGAACCGACTATTTGTAGCTATGACGCGACCACCTCTTAGTGAGGACCTAAACCGGCTATTTTAGCTATGATACAACCACCTTTTAGCGAGGACGGGGCCAGATGTGTGTCTAGCATAGACACGAACCACACATATCTGGTTATTTCCTTTGTGACATATTTGCATAGCAGAAATTCAAACCACACATGTGTTTGGCCACCTATTATTTTTTAATGATGACTCGCACAGCTATTTTTAATGATGGTGCTGTTACTAAAATTTTTAGCTAAGACGCGAACCGACTATTTTTAGCTATGACGCGACCACCTCTTACTGCAGACATGCACAGACTATTTTAGCTATTATACACCACATTTTAGCCAGGACTCTAACCAGCTATCATCTGCCCCCCAAGTGACCTTACAAATCTAGTGACTTTTTCATATCTTGTGACTACTTATCCCAAATAAAACTTGGTACCAGTTAAAAACTTAGAACATGTGCTTCAAACCTTCACACATGTACTTTGTAAAAGTGAACAGGAAGTATGAAATAAAATTCTTTTCAGTCGGTGAAATTCTATTTTTGGTTACTTTTATTTGCGGCGAAAATGATAAAAGTATTTTTAAATTAAAAGGAAATGTAAACAAAATAATGTTACCTATCATCTTAATATTGGAATAATTTAAACATAATAAATCAAACTGTAAGTTACATGTAAAGTGTATTGCCCATCTGTTATTGACAAATTTTAATAAATAAAATTTGAAGTAACATATAAAGTGGGTTGCCTAACTATCATTGTAAAGGTTTAACATATTGAAATAGATGAAATTTAGTCGTTACAATAAATAACAGAACCTAAAAAAATATTTAGACTGCAGTTCAAAATATTTGGTGTGTATAATGATATTTATTTCAAAATAATTAAAATTCATTTCACGAAAATAAAACCATTGGTATTTATGAAAAGCTTACCGTTCAGTGGAACATTACACGCATTACATGACTTGGTGGTTGTATTACTGCAAAATTGACATCTGCGTCTGCTTTGCTAGTTCAATTCCACCTCATTGATATTAACGTGACCACACCATTATCTTTTCAGCGAACTCCAACGACATTATTTTTAGCATCCAGTGCGCTACATAGCTCCCTTTCAAGTTTTGCATTATTGAAGTTTCTGTTAGTTTGCATTTATCAGTCCTATTTTCACAAACATTGCCAGTACCCTAAATTCGATTTATCCCAGCTTTCTGATGTTTTCCTTCAACTCTATTCATATTTTCTCATTTCCTTGGTAAATTGGAAATGTGAACAGTATCCGAACTTCAGAGCAGCAACCCAATCTTTGTACGTGGTGCGCATGTGATTCCCACGGATAAATTTTATGAGTCCGTGTCTGCTGTGATAGATTCATCTATAGACACGTTACTGCCCACAGGTGTATAAAGATTGAATTTTACCAAGTACGTCATCAACCGGCAAATTATAATTATCATCAGCGTATATTGCAAAAGCACCAAGCACCAAGCGAGGAAAATGTTAGATGAAACTTCACGCCATAATAGTATAATGGAGGCCATCGCTGTAGGAAAGACAAGCGAGGGCAATATTTTCGAAACCCTATCGGTCAGAAGGAAGTATGGCTTTGCACTTGAAATAATAAAAAAATAAAACAAACTTCAAAATTTACCGAAAAGACCGTTAACTAAGAAAGCTAAGAAAGCACGCAAAGTATGTACCATACTTTAGGGATGTGTTTATGAGAGATAATATGCCGAAATTATCATGGAATAACGAGGCTGGTATTATTAATTTAGATAACCAAAAGGGACGTGTTACTTATTGGGTTTGTTACAAAAACATGATGGGAGCGTATGGTACTATGATAGTTTCAGAAATATTCCACCACGGAGAGAAGTTCTGGACTACTTTCGCGAATTGCAAAGTATACTATAATTACTCTCAAGTGCAACAATTCGGAACCACAAATTGTGGACATCTCTGTTTAACGTTTCTATATAAATAGCATACTCAGTAGTTGGAGACGTATAGTCACCATGTCAATCACCTTCAGTGTAGAGGGTGTTGGTAACACAAGCGTACAATTGCGAGTAATAACTTTTATCCCCGATCGAGCTTAATTTCGAGAAAGTTACGTAATCGGTGTCGTCGGATTTTACGGTTGCAATAGCAGAAGGAATATACACGCTGGAAACGATAAATTTTATTATATAAAAGAGACAGAACTCAGCGCTATTGAAATCCCACATGGCACATACGAGTTGGAAGAACTGAGCATCTATATAAAAGCGCATATTCCTGCAAGTCTCTTTAGTTTAAGGGCAAATAAAACAGGCTCAAGTGCGAGCTTAGATGTGAATTTGCCATAGATTTTATCCAAAAGGATTCCATTGGACGTATGCTAGGTTTTGAACCGCTGATATTAGAAGCTAACGTTTTACAAATCCTGTATTAGAAATAAAATAATTAAACATACAAATATTCACATTGAGTGTAATATTGTCAAAGGCTCGTATAGAAAAGGAATGTCGCGAACGTCTGGCGAAAAGTACTTTTGGAATCTATAGGGTTAAAGCCACATAGGGCAGAATCGGTAAACATCTTTCAAAGAGCACGTTTTGATGAGACCATTACCACGTCAGATATTCATACATATCTTACATACGTTATTCTAATTACGGATTGTCCGATGAGATCCGTATATTAACACAGAGTCAAGATCTGGTCACCGCTACGTATGATGATTTCTTGTACATAGAAGGTAAAATTGAATTGAGTTCGGCAGAAGAAGGGCGGTGTAAAACAGGTTACCTAACAAACAATTTTGCACCATTCCTTTTGAAGAAGTTCGCTACGAGTTAGGAGGACAGAAAGTGGATACGTGCAGAAATCGGTACAACATCCGCACTCAAAAATGTGTATCTTACATCGAATGAGAGCAAAGGTCTAGAGCATTTGGGATGGTCGTCGAAAACGAGGAGCCGTTACAAGTAAAATACGCTAAAACAACAAAGAAAAACATTTTGCCGTCTGTATTCCTCTAAAACACACAACGCACGCACGCACGCACGCACGCACGCACGCACGCACGCACGCACGCACGCACGCACGCACGCACGCACGCACGCACGCACGCACGCACGCACGCACGCACGCGCGCACACGCGCACACGCGCACACGCGCACACGCGCACACGCGCACACGCGCACACGCGCACACGCGCACACGCGCACACGCGCACACGCGCACACGCGCACACGCGCACGACACGCGCACGCGACACGCGCACACGCGCACACGCGCACACGCGCACACGCGCACACGCGCACACGCGACACGCGCACACGCGCACACGCCACGCGACACGCGGACACGCGCACACGCGGACACGCGCACACGCGCACACGCGCACGCGCACACGCGACACGCGCACGCGCACGACACACGCGCACGCAGCACAACGCACGCACGCACGCACGCACGCACGACACGCACGCACGCACGCACACGCACGCACACAGCCACGCACACACACACACACACACATTTGTATAATGTGCATTGTTACGCTAGAATTATATGTAAACCCTACATTATGAGGAGAATGGCGTCATTACTGCGCTGGCGTAGTAAGGCTAAAACAGACATTTGGGTTTTATCGTGTTCATGACACCGGAGACAATTGAAATTGTTATGATATACTAAGTTATGTTGCTAGTTAATATTGCCGTTGTCATTTTTTCATAACTTCCCTGAAAACTTATTTTACGGAAATATAACCTCAACCAAAATTCTAATTATTTCTAATACCAATGCAGTAATTACTGTTTTAGTAAATTATAACTAATGTAGAAGTTATTTCAAACAAAGTAGTCCCTTTTGAAATTCTAAAAATGTTAATAAATGCCCTTTTAGGTAAAAATTAAAATCACCAGCGTAGTAGTCATTATACATTATATATATATATATATATATATATATATATATATATATATATATATATATATATATATATATATATATATATATATATATATGTGTATGAAAATTATCGACAAGTTACCGTGAATATGCGACAGGAGTTCGAGAAGCGATGCTGATTGCTATAAGGGTACCGCAAACGATACTCAAATTAATCCTAAATAAAATTCAATGGAAGATTTGTAATGTGATGCTAAGCAACAGTGCCAAACTAATCCTGTTACAACAAATCATAAAAATACAACCATTACAATTCCGTTTCATCAATGGAACTGTACGAATTGCCAGCTTTGAAACAAACAGTCGGATATATGGCCAATTAAAGCTTCCACTCAATCAGAGAAGCCTCGACGGGCAATTGTGGCTTTTCAAAAGGGAAACAGTTTTCAACGACGGAAAGAGCGGCAGATTTCGATAATGTGAATATTCGCAATCTAAAATTACTCCTCAATTCAGAATGTTACCCAAACGAAGCTATGCATCTGGATTTCAATGTCAACAAGTACATAACGGCCTACCAAAACTATTTAAATTTTCGAAGAGACTATTATACCAACAGCACTCATGAACATCAGGATCCATTGTTTGACTATTCGCAATTCAAGACAAGTCCAATGTTCGTAATGGACTGCTCAAAACAAAATGAATCACTAAAACACTGGACAGTAGATATAAAATTTGAAATGGAAGCTTTGGGGCGTTTGAAGCCGGCATTGTTGCCTATTGCCTCTGACTACACGAGGCCACGGTCCAATACAATTCTTTGACAGGAGAAGTGAAGAAAGTGTAATATGTTATAACAATTTCTTGTAATATTAGGTGTATAAATAAAGAATCATATTGACAAGTTGTGCAGTTTTAATTGATGGTCACCAACAACGACAACAACATGAGAGTAGTGTTTCAAACTCAAAACTACCTATTGCAAATCTAGATGATTTGACCCGAACTGGAAATAGGCAGATACAACGGCATGGAAGTTATTTCCAAGCAGCTTACGCGCCAAAATTTGTGGTCCTTCCAATTTGTGGGAAACAAACACCATGCTCAATCTCCTAACTGAACCGAACGATCTTCGTTTTAAACACGTGTATGTCTATTCGAAATAGTTGAATTGCGTCACATATATGAAGACCATGTCGCCCCAATAGTAAGCATGCAACTGTTTCGTGACATGTGCTCAGAGAGTTGGCGAAATCGATACGTATTCATGGTAATAAATAAGGACGCTGAAGTACAAAACGGTCGCTTTAGGAAAGGTTTAGATCAGTATATAATACCCCAACGGTATCGTTAAAATATCAATTGGAATCAAACAGCCTACAAGTAAACAGCATAAATAACGGACCTGTTTTAAACAGAGCTGAATCGATTCTAGATTTGGAAGTCCTATGGGAGGAAAAATGGCCGGTAATACTGCACTCGTCAATGATATATCAATCGTGGAAGAACTATGCGAAGATGGATATATTGAGAATCCTTCTAAACAATTTTTAGTCAACTATAGTTTGCACAACGATGGACAAATTTGCACCTTCTCATGTTCATGCTCAATTCCATAAACTGCTAAAAACGCAATTCTCCATTACCAATGATGAGTTCAGTGTGGAAAATAAGGGTTTAAGTAATGTAGCCGATACCATCGAACGTCAAGATGCGTTAACCTTACAGCACTTTTAATTGACGAGGTTCCATTTAAATGGGAACCGCTTAAGACAGGTGGCCGATCCTCATGTTGCATAAACAGGCGCGCAAAAATTTCCCAAGTAGACGCACTGTTATTAAAGGTTTCGATGATCTATGGCAAGCCGATTTAGTTGAGTTTGTACCTTACCCAAACAGAATAATGGCTACAAATACATGCTGGTAGTTATCGACTGTTTCTCTAAATACCTATGGGCGAGAGGATTGAAGACGGAGACGGTGCAGACGTGACAAAAGCAATGCAAACCATTTTTAAAGAACGGACGCCTAAAATCTGCAAACAGATGCTGGAAATCAATACAATAATCATTTCGATAAACTGATGATGAAACAACATTAATCACTACTCCACTTACAGCACGAAAAAGGCTAGCCTAGCAGAAAGAGTGTTTAGGACCATCAAGAATACCTTGTATAAAAATCTGGCTTCGTGGAAAATACGTATGGATTGGAAGAGATCTCGAAGGAGTAACGACAGAATACAATAAT
This sequence comes from Vesta saturnalis, assembly GCA_036346205.1. NCBI lineage: Eukaryota > Metazoa > Arthropoda > Insecta > Coleoptera > Lampyridae > Vesta > Vesta saturnalis. The sequence goes on along the minus strand of JARFJB010001383.1, from coordinate 171,933 downwards.
CGTAAACATCGAACGATCGGAATGAAACCTAGCCAAGTAAATGCTAACAGACCGCTTAATGTATATTCGAATCTCAAAATCTTTAATAAAACGATCGATTCATGGTGGGCGACATAGTTCGCATTAGTAAATTTAAAAGCATATTTGATAAAGGTTATGTTCCCAATTGGTCGAGTAAACTTTTCAAGATTGTTAAAGTACGCGTAACCAATCCGGTCACTTACTTGCTAGAAGATATGAAAGGGACACCTACACTAGGTGGATTTTATGGACAGGAACTGCAAAAGGCTAAATATCCGGACGTGTACTTTGTACTTGGTGGAAAGGTCATTCGACGTAAGAATAAAGTGTACGTAAATGGTTGGGATTAAACGAATAATCGTGGATCGAAGATGGCAATGTAGTTTTATAAGCATATTATTGTAACTACTTAACTATAAATAAAAATTCAGCATACTGTTATATCGTTTTTATTTTATCTCACCATACAAAGGTTTTTTAACAATATCTTTCTTTATATGCATTTTGAGACTAAAGATAACGTCTTTTGGTATTCGCTCAGTTCGGTGGATGGCCAAAATGCGCATTTGGTTTTCAACACTTTTGCGAATATTCTCCAGTAACCATTCGTGCGCTCGTTTATGACGAAGGTCATCGGTGGTCTAAAAGGTACTTGAAATCCTGCTCCTTGCATATATTCCAAAGAATTTCCAGAGCCTTAGAGTTGGCGTATTAATGGCCGTACAAATACCGTCGTCCATCACCACCGACAAGTTCTCATAATTACCTAATGATACTGTGAACATTATATAACGGCTTACTCAAGTCAAGTGTATACATTTTGATGTGTGGCTGTAAGGCAAATGATTCAAGTTGATTAGCAGTTATACATTCACAATTTACAATCTTACAGATATTTACAACTTTCTTAATTAAATTATCCAGTTCACTCTTTTTATTGAACAGCAATGTAATTTTATTCGCGCACACTTTTCCCGTTTTGATACACCAGTTGAAACACTCGTCCGGTAGAACAATGTCTTGCAAGATCGCATTAATAAAAAAATGGTTTTCAGTTGATGATATATCCATTATAGCCTCTTTAAATATTTTGTATATATTACACACGTAGCATGTCCGAGCCCTGTTCCATGCAAACGTGTTTTTCTGAACGAATGTTCCAACTGGCGCTCATGATCTGAAATGTAAATTAAAAATTAAACGTTACTGAGAAGTATTCAGACTGAAATAGATGAATTGTAACCCCAACGACGAGTTGTATCGAGTTTGCTGTTATAACTCGTTTGTCATCGTAGGGACATAGAACAATTTTATTTTGATTGATCGTATACACTGAATGTTCTTTGATTTAATTAGGTGCTGATGTTTTTTACCACTGCCTCATTAAACAAATATTCTTTGTAATCCTGTAAAGTTATTTCTCTAATGCTGGCCGTAGTGGAGCCTTTTGATTTTTAATTGATTTTGTTTATCCATTCGCTGGGATACATTTTGGCACGTATCCCAATAAATTCTAACATAATTTTACCGTGATTTTCATCCTTGATCAACCGGCACCTTTTGTTGACGAGAGGAATTCCATAAATGTTATTGCATTCATAATCAGATGTATCATACCGTTGAATATCCTCCTTAATGTATTCGTATATGTCATAAACTGTGAAAGCGTAAATTAGACTATCCGTGTCCGTATATAATAATTTAGCATCGTTTTTAAATTTCTGCGAAGCGTAACTATAATGAAAATCGTACAGTAAAGTTTTTGAGATGTCCAAGACTTCAAACCCTGGATAAATGGGTTTATTTAGGAAGACCTCTAATCGATTCATTTCAATAATGTCCAAATTCTCATAGAATATGATAGAACTATGAAAATTGGGTTTTGCGATACACGCATGTGCCTCACATCGACCCCCAATTTCGTAACCAACCGTGCGTCTTTACATTTTCTCACATTTTCCATAAGCTTGCCGTAGACGCTGTTCACCATTAATTTAAGAAATTTAAGGTAAATTTGTTTTTGGCCTGCTGTCTCATTTTTGTATTTAACTCAATATAGCTTCGTAGCTACGGTGATTGTGTAAAACGCTTTTAAACCGTGTTTTATATACAACTTCAAGTTTCTATAGTGCACGATATAGTGCCGTTTAGTATACAAAGTTAACAAAAGTATATTAATTTTAGATCCGGGTCGAATCGTGTGTTCGGGCGCTAACGGCAGGTCACTGTGGGATTCATTCAAATCTCTCGATAGTCTAAATCGCAATCGAGAGTGTACCCAATCTCGGAATCATCAGGATGATTTATTATGTCCAAGTCCTCAGAGTTTTCCGCAAAATTAAAGTTCCCGATCGGTAACGATTCGCACATAGTGGCTTTATAAAGCGAATTTACGTCATAGTGCATTAAATAGGTGGTTTGAAGTTCGCGATCGAATCCTTCCGACATGTATTTGTTGTTGGCTTTTGCCTAACGAGTACTGCATTGAGTGACGCCTCCCCTAATACCTTTCTCAATGAGCATCACCTGATTGATGTCGGTTAAAAGTTCCAATCTGACTTGTGTAATTTTTAACATTGCACCAAATGCTAGACCGGGAGACGTATAGTAGTGTAATGGATCTAGAAGGTAGGTTTTCAAAAGTTTTCAAAGATATCCGCTAAAAGAGGCATTCAGTTTTTAAATACAGGCTCGAATTCTAACCCAACATTCGAATATCAAAAACATGCCATACTTTTAAAGCATGCTCATATGCTTCACTACTGACACCTTAGTGATGCAAATAACTAAAGAATTCCTCTTTAGTCGGTAGAGAGGTCACATTTAACTTTTCCCAAGAATCTATGTACTCATATGGAGAAACACCCTGCCATGTTCTTGATCCACGTAAAGTGGTAATATTTGTTGTTGACAGTTGCCCCCTTTACAATGTTGTCATTCGAGGAGAGTACTAATAAATTTATTGTGGGAAAATCATGGTTGTGATTATCACTTATCATGGATGGCATTACATGCTTTTTTACTATGCAGTATAAATTTACGGATAGACGGTTTAGTTTTTCAAATTTAATCGTGCCACGATTCAATACCTCATAGAAATGGGGGTAGTTTCCTATTCTATCGGGCCGTTTGTTTGCAGGCTACAAAGCAGAGACCACCGACCAAAGAAAACAAAATGTATCGTTATTTTTAATATTAACAACAGCCCCCTTTAGTGCAATAAAACGTGGAACTGTGATGAAAGTAGAAATGCCACACCTTTCTCTTGACACTCTTCCAGTTTAACTGTCAATTTGTCAACTATTTCCCTTTAATACCACAGCTTGAGATTTTTGCCAAAGTCAATAACGGAATTTCTGGTACAAGAATGCCTTAATTCTACATTCATATTTTGAGGGTTAATAAATTGGCATACCAGTACAACATTCACTTTTAACAAAGACCTCTTCAACATGATATTAACCTTTCTAGCAAAGCTATCATATGCTTTTGTTAAAAAAATTAAGGGATCCTTGTATCCTAAGTTGACTATGATTCCCGTTAATAGTCTCGATTCAAAACAAAATTTAAGGGAATACCAAACTGAACTTGCCGTATTGCATTCACCACTGATCCTATCACCCGTTATGGGAGAGTTTTCTAATTGCTGTTGTAGTCGAGCCAAATAAAAATTTTAAAGAGCCAAATTTCTCTCTATTCTAATGGGATTTTCATTCCTATTATCTAAGTTAAGATTATTGGTAATAGCTTTTTCTATCAGAGAAATATTGGTTTTAAGTATTGCAATATGTCTAACTATTTCGGGCTTATGTTTTAATAATTTTAATGTATTTTGAGTCAACTCAACTAGGAAGCTGCTGAGAGCAAACAGAGATGATGAGGATGACATACTTACCGACACTAAACTTATCCTTAAAATATTCAACAAAAGTATTCCGGGTTTATTGAAATTTGCTCAGCGAAATCGAATGGAGCACACAACCCAAGTATGTTACAAGACAACAAAACACGTAATCAATTTGAGCATCAATAAACCTCTTATGTAGATCAAGTGCTCCGTAACAAACTATCGAACATTCAAGTAGGCAGACGCTACGTTGCATTTTTTTCTCATTTCCTGAAAAAGTACTATCTCCCTCTCACTTCAAAATGCTAAAATAACAAACATTTATAATAAATAGTGCAAATATTTACGTTGCTTATATCACTTAGTATCAGTTTTATTACCGGAAATAACATGACAACTATAAAGAAACAAACGAAGTTATCGTTATCGTTAAAAAAACAAAAACCAAAAGTTCTCAAAAATCCAAAAGTGCATGAGGGGCAGAAAGTAAAAAGGGAAAAAGTTCAGGAGGCTAATAAACAGCCTTTATTGAAGTCGGAATGTAGTGTGATAACAATACATTCCGACGATGAATCGAGGCACTAGGAAGTTAGGTAATTATAATATCTATACAATTTGTATAATTGTGTATTTACCATATATTATGTAGTTTACTAATTTGTATAATTTGTCTTATATAGCAACACAGCCTGTAAAGTTGAAAGAAATTATAATATTACGTTTTCTTTGGAAAACAACAGCGTCAGCACCACCTCCACAGTTGTCCATGCCTCCGTTGTTAACAGAGGATTCGTTTCATCAACTTCAATAGTAAGTTTCAAACCACAGCCAAACAAAAATTTACCTAACCTGTACGTTTTATCGCAGAAATGGAAACTCGCAAAACCCCAGAGAATTAGCTCTCAAGACCATCGAAAAGATAAAGAATATGGAGACCGTGTATTCAAACTGGGAACCACACGCAAAAGAACGGCGCAGCTGAACGCTGAGTTGAAGACCTCTCGGGCAGAGGAAGGCAAACTAGAACAAGAACTAGCCTGCATCAAAACATTTTGTGAATTTTGGGACTGAGGTGTATAAATAGATAGATATGTAGTATGTAAATATGTAGAAATAAGAATTATATGTAATATTGGTTAAGTAATTATAATAAATGTAGATAATTAAGTATCGGAAACGTGCATTAATAACAGCCTCATATAGGAAATCCTGAAGTGATGCTAGCTTTAACATAACATTCATAAAAATGATACCGAGTATCTTTTATAACAAAAGTATACATCTTGTGTGCGTACATAAATGAGAAATGACGCAGTATAAGAATAATTGTATAATATAAAATTAGTGAATTAATAATGGTAACCAGAAGTACTAAAATTAATGTGTGATAAGAGCGTGAAATCAGTTGCTATTAGTTTCCCAACACTGTCGTAAAAATTAAGCAAACAAGGGAAATGAAATGATACTATATAGTCTGCAGGACTTACTTAAATTGCTTATCACTTTATACTTGTAAATGCATGTGTGTTAGAATGATAACAAAATTTATATTAAAAAGTAATCAATTCATGGATTGAAACAGAAAAATATTAGTTGAATTAAAGTCATACGCTACTCAGGAAAACAAAAGAGGTGCAATAGTTTTATTAAGAACTGAAATAATGCAGGTAAGGGAAAAAACAAAACATGAGTAATGCTATATTTTATACTAAAAATACATATTAAGCAAAAATAATTAGGTCGTGATCTAAAACGAAAAAATCAGTTCAATTAAAATAATAAGTTACAGATATACCCACATCAACCACATCAATCGTATCGCTGTCCGCGTCTATGAATAATTGAAATTTATTGCAAGTATTTAATACGAGATGTGTGCCGCTAAATGAGGTTCCGTCCCCTTCCATAAGAACGACATCGTATTAAAACAAAAATTATTTAAAACTGAAACAACGACAAAAATTACATACTTCCGGACATATATTTCTTAGAAGTTAAAAAAATAAAATACGTATAATATTCTACTTACCCTCATTCGTTCTCTTGAACCCTAAATCAAAAAATTCAACGAAATCTGTAAAAAATGTTTATAAACTTTTCTACTCGCCATTATTTATTAGATTAAGTAAAATGGGTATATGTTCGGAATATGATTTTATAATGTAAGGTGAACAACATTACTATGTAAATTTTTCATATGAGTATGCAGAAGTAATATTATATTATAAGCAACTATAAAAGACGTACGTGCATGTAAATAAAAAGAGACATAAAAGAAACCAACGTGGACGTGCTCTAGCTCAGGGGCGGTGGGCGTAGAGGGTGAAGGACCCATATAAGTTCCAAAAAAACGCGCTCTTCAATTTTTAAATTTTCCCATAGGTCCAAATCGAAATTAATATTTTTGAAAATGCGATTGCGTGTTACAAGCAGCACTTTATCTCTTGCTTTTTTTAATTTGTCAAAAATATGAAAAATGGTCCCAAAATTCACCAATACAATTTTGAAACGATAAACTGCACTTAAAACGTAACTTTTTTTTGCTTTACTTACTTATACTCATAAGAAACAACTTACTGCACTATTTCAACAATTTTAATTAGTTTAGGATCACCAATTTTTTAGTTCCAACGCGACGTAAAATTATACGTCTGATTTCATGTAAAATCAGTACTATAATGAATAAAGTGTACTTCAACAGAAAGGAATGTGTATGGTCAGCATTCTAATTGCAAGATATAATTACGAGCGTTTTTCCTATCTTATCTAAACCATATAGTTCGTTATCATTTTACAAGTTTTATTTCTTATAATTTTTGATTTAACCATTAATTAACATAACACTGTTGATTTCATTATTTGAAAATGAAACTTTACTTACTATTAAAAATGTACATTAGTACAACTTCGTATTTACCATTTGTAATTCATATAAACTTTAAATTAATGCGTATTCCATATATTTTTGGAGCGTAATATTTAAATTAAATCAATATTCATAATTTATATAATGCAACAAAGCATATTCATTTAATGATTATAATTAATAATTATTTTTTATTACATCTTCGTTTAGTTTAAAAATTGTCATGTATATACAGTTCCGTTAAGTATCTTTATTTAATTTAATTTTGCGTATTACAAACACATAGATAATATTTTGTTTAGAGAATACGGTATACACCACTTCACAAATTTTAATAAACTATAAGTTTTCAGGACTATTCTTTTACAAAATTTAATAATTAGGGCAAACAATATTACAACAATTCACAAGAATAAATAACAATTTTTTTCTAAAGTAAGGTATTTAAAATCTATTCAATTTTACTAACAGATCATAAGTTTTTAACATTTGATTCTAGTTCTGCCAGTGTAACAGGAAACACATCAATGTCTAGATTGTTAACAATTTTTAAATAATGCATTAATAACAAGATATTAGTATAATCTTGCTTTTTTCAGTGCAGAGTACTTTATACAACTCCAAATCATATTTGAACTTCTTTATTTTGCATATCAGGTCTTCTGTTTGTTCCCTTTTTGAAGACCTCTTACAAATTACTCCTGATGCAAACTTATGCATTGAGTTCTTCATTAATATATTGTACTTTTGCAGACTTATTAACTTCAATGAAACCTACATCTGTCTAACGGCCAGTTTATATACCCACTTGTTATAAACCTCACATCTAGTTACTTTTCTAGTTACGTGTGTCTAGCACCGATACGAACCACACATACCAGGTTATCTCCTTTTGTGACATATTTGCATAGCAGAGATTCAAACCACTCATGTGTTTGGTCACCTACTATTTTTTAACAATGACTCTTATCAGCTACATTTAATGATGGTGCTATCACTATAATTTTTAGCTAAGACGCTAACTGACCATTTTTAGCTATGATACGCCACATTTTAGCGAGGGCGCGAACCAGCTATTATCTGACCCCAAGGTGACCTTGCAAATCTAGTGACCTTTCTAGTGACTTTTTTCAAAACTAGTGACTTTTTGGGTTAGGATCGGCCTTCTATTACTACTGGGATATTCTGCTTCACCTAAAACTATAAAATTTAGTAATTTACTACAAAGATTTCTAAGTAATGTCTAAATGGTGTATCGGAAAGATTTCGGATGTTACACACATGATTCACGAATAAACCAACCAAAATCTCAGGTACCGTTACATTATGTCTGGCGCTGTTAGCCCTTGTACATTCAACGGTTTCTTTTGAGTTTTTTTTTTGGTTGCCATCGTTCTTGCTTCAAAAGAAAGGAAGCGTATCGAGTGGTAACGAGAGCGGTTACTTCAACAAGTATAACTTCAATTGATGATCACCTGTGAATTGCTTTACCAGTTAGTCTACCTTTCGTCTGATCATTTCAATTTACTTTCAGTATTACTGCTGTATAATTACTTACTTCGTACATGTGGTCAGTCTTGAACTTGCACTTAATCTGTAAAGTACCTTAGTGAATTGTCAAGTTGGTGTTAGAACTGGACAATTACCTCCAGCAACAACACTGATATGCAGCACATTAAGCGCATAAACGTTATACTTTTTTTGAGGTTATAATAATTCTTTTAGTGTGACAATTTTTGTTGTCTATTGGAACTACTGATAAGTACTGTAGCTACTGTCCTGAGTACATATAGATATATACAGGGCAACTCGTTAATGAGTAGTAGATTATTGTTGCCATATGAATTTCAATATTAATTAATATACAGAGTAATCTAAATTTCACTATCACTTACTATAAGATATTTTATTTTGGTGTAATATAAATGTTGTATAATTTAAACATTGAATTCCGTCTATTAATTAGTATAATCTTTTTTTTTAGAGTTAAATTACTGATTTGTTATCCTCAGGTAGAAAGTCGCACCACTACTTCTCTTTATTCCTAATTTATTAATAACTTGCTATACCTTTAAATTCTATACTGCGGAGTGACTCGCAAAAGTAACCAAGGAGTCATTTATTTTTAATCATTAGTTGTATTCCGGGATAAAAGGATAACAAAAGTATAAGTTTGGTGTAGAGCTCTAACCGGATTTTCGGATTATAATAATTTTTTTTTGTTGTGTTTTGGGTTATCTTTGTAGGTATTGTAGGACTACATATTGTCCTCCAAAGCAATTGGGGTTTATGGGGTTATTCTTAGCCAGACCACTACCACCGTATTGTAGTACTGCTACACTAGTTCACTATTAAGATTTTTCGTCTCCTTTTTTTAGTAGTTACTAAATTTATTAAAGTGGCAGTGAAACTCCCGCTGGGAGGATCGACTAAAATTTTATATATCAATCAAGTTAATTTTAGCTTAAACATTGATAATAGGTATTATTTTTGATTTAAATTCATTCATTTTCCTCAGTTTCAAATATTGTTACAGTGCATAATTGTTTTTAGTTATATTGGGGTTTATTATACGAGTATTCTGGATTTAATTTTTTTCTTTTTTTCCCCTTTTTGTTTTTGTTTGACTGTTCCTCCCCTTTCAAACTTTGGGGGCTAAATCAAAGTCTGTGGCGCTCAACATCCCTCCTTGTTCTTCTTACTACTCCTTTTCCCTTCCCTTTTCATACTGTATTTCCGTTTCTACCGCGCATCCGATGCTCTGCTCTCCCGACTAGCCGGCACATCACTTTCGGGAAATGTGCAGCAAATTCTGCTATCACATCCTGTAACTAAATTGTTATAAAGGAAATTGAAACTTTTTGACCAAAATAATTCTGGGCATTAATGGGTTAAAGGAGAAATTTAGATGTTAAGAATGGTATAAGGTCTATTGAAGAATTCAAAACTTATGCCTGTGCCTTCATTCACTACATTACTCAATGTTACAAATTTATTCTTACATTACACAGATATCAACCTTTCTATATCTGCCATTTTTCTGATCAAGTGAATAACAAACAAAATTAAAACTTATAAAAATAAGTGTTATTTTAATAGGTTTCTTATGTAATGATAAGGAGATATCAACGAGTATATAAATGAATAAATACATGATTAATAAATAAATACTAAAATGAGAGCTAGCATCATGCATTTATGGATTTGAATTAATTGTAATGAATTATACTGTAACAAGTTACTAAGCATATGGAAAGAGGTTGTGATTATTAGGTGTAAAAACGAATGTAAAGAGTATTTCTGATTATATAAAGATTAATGTAACAAAATTTATATTGATTGGACTTTCTAAGAATTAAGAAAAATGTTTATAGTGATAATAGTAAATAGTGAATTTAAAGCAAATGTGTATTATAAGAAAGCGAAGGACTTAGTGTGTGAAAAAAAGAGAAAGTAGGTTTCATCTTTCTTTCTTCACACTGAGTGAACGTGTAGTGTAAGAATGTTAGGGTAAGAAAACTTTGTGTAGACCGTATGAACCCATTAACTTTTCTGCACGTATACCCTAGTGGCACCCACAAGCGTAGCAAATCGCTTAAATTTATTTTCTTCTTTTTTTTAATTTCAGATGTTACTGAGGAAAAACTATTATTAGTAATGGAAGCGGTATAATTTGGATGACGCAAACAACGGTGGCCATATAAAGCCGATTAAAGCAAGCTGTGATCTCCTTAATTGTAGATAACAGTTCGAAATGAATTGACTAAGACTAAATGTTAAATATCGCAAACAATAAATAAATTAAAAACCGTTTGCATCTATGAAGTTATGAAATGTGTGTAATATTGTTGTAATCGAATGTAAGTCGTTTTAGAAAATTTTGCAAACTTAAACAGCACTCAAGTTTTTAAGTTGAATACTGATATAATCACAAGACTGCTGTATTCAAAATGTTACATTTATCAAAAACTAAATACGTAAAAGAGAAACGAGAGAAATACGTTACATCTTCAATATTTACGGTTACGTGCTGCTGGGGAAATTATGTGCCTGCGGTGTGTATTACAGAGGCACTTGCAAAACACCACGTTGCCTTCATTTTGTCAATATGGATGGTTTTTATTGGTTAAACATGTAAACAGATACCAACAACAGTGGCAAATAGACATAAATTTTTGTACCAATGACTGCTTTGCAACAATCCCATCATTAATGAATTGCCTAATATATTAATGCTAATCCTCACACACTGATCACTCTTTGTGGAAGTGCACAATGACGTATAAGGTCGATTATGGGTAGAAAAATCTCGCAAAAACTAAACCTATAAGTAAATCAGGAAAAAGTTAGATAACCAAAGAATATAATGTTTTTATATTAAATTTAAGGTAAAGGTTGATAGGGAAATTATAACAAAACTACTGAGATTGTACGTATGAACACAAAATTTTATTCAACAAGCAAACCCTTATTCAAACCAATTCGCGTAATGCAGTTTTGATTTTTGACGATAGTTTGTCTAGTACTATTCTTTCCTTTGAACTCTGTAAAGGGACGCCGTCAGATATCCCAAATTTTTATTATTATTAATTAGTTCCTAAAGTTTATTAGCAAGACGCCATCCTTTATTCAAAATTTTCCTGTCATGATTAATTATTTGATAAGTAAAAATACCAGTACTGATCATATTCACGGAATTTATTAAGATAAGGTGACTCGCTAAATGCACAGGTGCAAGCAATTATAAAAATTCGTAGAAGTTCTAGTAAAAGTTAAACATAGTTCATAACGTTGCATAAAATTGCACAATAATTAATCATGTATCCTCCCTCCAGACGTAAATCCCAAAAATGTTTAAAAGTTTGTATACGTCAGAGCATCTTCCACCAATACGGGCATACGGAATCTCATCATCAGAGTTTCGTAACCACCCTCGCGAATTCTTTATAAAAACGTGGCACGCGCTGCTGAGAAAAGAATTAAGATTGTTTTAATATCGTTGAATATAGTTTAATATCAATTAATATCGTCGCGTTTGCGCCAACTGCTACCTGTTGTAAACCGTCCGCCTGTAACCGCTGTCCGAGTAAAATCGCGACTCCGTGACTTGATAGCATCACCGAAGTCAAAAGGTTAGAGTTGCAGAGATCTAACGTTGAAAGTACGTAAGTTGAGGTACCTGGTGATAGGGATATGCAGGGTTGTAAGCCCGACATACTATTTTATTACTAGATACACACCTACACTGTGGAGTTTGAAGGGTAGTTGCCCGACATTCCATTTGACCGAAGGAGATCCTTTTACGTAGTTTAACGGGTGGTTGCCCAGATTACTAACAAAGGAGACCCACACACACACACCTACACTGTGGAGTTTGAAGGGTAGTTGCCCGACATTCCATTTGACCGACGGAGGTCCTTTTACGTAGTTTAACGGGTAGTTGCCCAGATTACTAACAAAGGAGATCCACCTATACAAATTTACACGAACACTACAACACAAAAACCACACCTCGACAAACGTACCAGCAACCGCAAAATACCTGTAATTAAAACCTCGTCGGAAGAGCCGAACACCTAGTAAACACCGCTAATTCCAGAAGTCTAGAAAACATAACCGTAAAAACTAGACGTGTCCGTCACCACCACCACCAAGAAAAAACGTAAGTTGCACCGTTGGCAAGTAATGAGATCGTTACCTGTAAGCCAGAAACTATTATCATATAATATCTCGTGTTAAATAATTCAAATCATTATTGTTAGACGCGAAAATGCACTTTAAAATAGAAAACGAAGGTTTTATATTTTAAAATCGGCCAACATCACAAAAAGCTTTTATTTTATTTAAATAAAAACCGGTACACTAAAATAATTAATATCGTAAAAGGAAACAAATAATACGCTGCTACCGTACACCAGCTAGCTAAATAAACGAAAAGCTTTCATTTATTTAAAAAGGGCAAAAATTGAATGTAAACGTGAAGGAGTTTATTTTCATAAGAAAAGCAGGTATAAAATTGGATTACTTTTATACACTTATAACCGACCGCTTTAAAATATCGATTATTTCTTGAAAGGCAGAGTATTGAACCACGGTCTGTATACTACTACGGTTGCCTCATCGGCTGAGAACCCTCTTATAGGTCAACACCGTGTGACGTCGGTCAGCGACTTTTAAGCTAGGCGTTAGAGCACTGTTATGGGAATAACAATAACCAGTATATAAATTATCAGTGCGTTAATGTAAAAGCAACTTAGTAATAATTAATTAATTAAAAGAACAAGCAATATTTATCTTAACTAAATGTAGCAGTTCCGTAATTCATACGTTATTGTGGTAAAGAGAGGTACCTATGCTGTTTTCAAACGAAAATGACACAATAAAGCAAACCATTATTGTTATTAAGGACATACGTAAGTATATTACAAACAAGAACGCAGATTAATAATAAATGTTATTTAACCGTATTAATTAAAAATGTACATTTTTAAAAATTAAGTAGTTCATTATTCAATTTCAATTTATCTGCTTAGCAGCAACGCAAAAGATACTACTACTTTTTAATTTGCATTAGACTGGAATTACAATTGACATTTGTAATGTTGTGACTTCTGAATTACAAATTTGCTTTGAAATGTCAGAACTCGTTTAAATTCCCGATGTTTCTCTACTATTTGTTTAGCTAAGAAGTTATTTGTTTTTTCTAAACTGTTGTTGCATGTAGCAACAGTACAAACAAATAATGACAGGGTGTCCCTGTCATTATTTGTTTGATTTTAACAATATAGTTTTAATTTCACGAAAATAATGTAATAACTAATATAACAAATACTCTCTGCAACTGCGAACGGCATGGACTCACAGGCTTTCACTATACACCGGTCGCTCAAACAGTCGCTGAGTGACGTAGGCTTTCCCCCTGCTCGCTTGTAACGTAACGCCTACAAGCCGGGTTATGGGGCAACCGTAGTAGTATAAAGACCGTTGTATTGAACTCAGTCTCTTATCGCGCACGTGTTTATACAGCGTTATCTTGCTACCGGCTTCTGTATTTTATACAGGGACGCATTCAGGTAAAATTATTTATTTATTTCGGCAATTAACCAATATAAATTGAAACAGTCAAAGGACGTAAACTAAAAGTCAAAACCCCAACCCTTCTATTAATGTTACATTACAGAAACTCCAGAGGACCACCTAACCATTAGTTCCGGTACCCACCAGGACGGAGGATGTCTACCTAACGATCTTGCAGGGAGAAAACCAGTTCCGTACATTTACATGTATCTATATCTTAGATAAATAATTTAAATAACCATGTTTTAGACGTGTAATATAAATAGGAAATAAAGTATATATATATATATATATATATATATATATATATATATATATATATATATATATATATATATATATATATATATATATATATGAACCTTTGTAATCTATTTGTTCAACGTGTTGAGAGCCTGAATAACGAACCCCGATCCTTATTTTGCAAGTACAAAATTCCGCCTGAGCTAAAAGGGCAAAGTGAGAATTATTCATTAATAGTAAACACCACGCAGTTTCATACATTTAGTAAACGAGAGACGTACAGGTCGGTACAACTCGTCAATAACACTGCCAATTTCATCAGATCCTATTAATTCCCCAGTAACTTTCTTGACACCTTCAAAATTATTCAAAATTAATGATTTGCCTTCGCTTAGCATGTGTGTTTCGGACCAGTTACATTCAGAGTATTTATTGTAATCTTCATCATCCTCTGGTTTAACCCTTAAACACTCTCTGGTAACACAGTAATACCAGTGCGCAGTAGACTGAAAATCATTTTCCTGGCAGCAAATAATAATTTTCAAAGGTCATAAATATATTCAAATGGCTTCTCAGATGCCATCTCTTTTATTATGTCGCAAGCAAATGAAATTTTATTCGAAAGCACGCCGAATTCAAAAACTGTCGACCTTCATGACTAGACCTAATATGTATTTTCTATATAATGTCTGGACCGTATTATGTTTTTATCAGGGCCCTTTTTTTTAAATTCAATTACTGTTCGAAAGTTTATGGTTTATTTACAATTTGGATTCTGCATTTGTCAGATCATTATTATGGCATATTATCGGAAGCGACCTCTTGGGCAAGCTGAATTAGAAGAGATGATACAGGAAATCACGGCTGAGCAAGCAGAACATTCAGACATAGGCGGTGATTCCGACGCGGATGACAATTTTCGAGAGGAATTGGGTACAAGTACCACGAGATCGTCGGCAGCCTCCTCGCCATTGGTATCACCTACCTCATCAGGTATAGCTACACCAGAGCTATGAGAAACAGAACAAAAATAGATTTCAATATTCCGTCCACATCAAAACAAAGTTTTGAAGAAGACTACTACTCCGACGACTCTCTTACGGACAAAACATACAAACCGGACGACCCGCAACTTCTACAAGGTCCATTGCTACAAAGTGAAAATGATGACGATCAACCTGAGGAATTGGAAGATATTATTAATGATTTTTCGAAAAAACACCCATCGTTCCCGTGAGATATGTCAGTTACGACTTTGTCGATGACATGGGGTCACGCGTGCAGGTTGGTTTATTGATAAAATTGTCTTCGCATTTGTATTTATTCATTCTTTTACAGGTCAATTCAGAACAACCTATTGATTTCTTCGACGTTTTTTTTTTTGAGAAGAATTTTTTGGAATCTGTCGTCCAGCAATCAAATTTACACGCTACACAGGCTCACAACAGTTTGAATCTTTCAATAAAGGAGCTAAAAGCTTTCATTGGAATCCTTATAATAATGGGATTCAACTGTCTACCACAATTACGGAAATACTGGTCGCGCGACCCTAATTTATATAACTCAAGGGTAGTCGGGGTGTTTCCAGTGAAGAGATTTTTAAAAATCCTCAGATTTCTTCACTTGAACGATAATATTCAAATGCCCAAACGGGAATCAGCGGAGTACGATAAACTTTACAAAGTTTGGCCTTTGCTAAACCATTTCGATCGAGTGTTTGAGGCTTCATTTACTTCCAGCCGAAATGTTGCTGTGGATGAGAGCATGATACCATTCAAAGGCCGTAGTAGTATAAAGCAGTACATGCCCATGAAACCCATCAAACGAGGCTTCAAGATGTGGGCACTGGCCTGCTCTATTACCGGGTATTTATACTCATTTGAAGTGTACACTGGGAAAACAACTGCTACACAGGATACCTTAGAGAGCGCGTTGTGCTGAAGCTATCCAGAGCTCTAAGCAATAGAGGTTTTGCTTGTACTTTGATAACTTTTCACAACAATACCCATAATGGAAAAGCTGGCGAATAGAGGTTTGTTTGGATGTGGAACGATTCGTCAGACAAGAAAACATTTTCCAAAAGAAAAGTTATTGGATGATAAAAAATTGGCCTTGAGTCAATTTGACTATGCTACTTGCAATGAAGTCTCTGTGACCAAATGGAAGGATCGGGGCACAAAAGCCGTAACGGTATGCAGTAATACGCACAATGCTGCTCAAAACGGCCAAGTACTCCGAACAAGTAAGACCGGAGAACGTGTTGATGCTGGTCTAATAAATTCTTTTATTTTCTACCAGCAAACCCTTAAGAAAAATATTCCATGGAAGAAACACCTAAGCCATTTAAAGTTTAGAAGCAAACTTGCCAACCAGCTTATTGGTGATGTTACGGCAAGGAAGAAGCCTGGCGTAGCGTTACCTGTAGGTAATGCTCCTGCAAATCATCAACCAGAGAGAACAACAGCTCGACGTTGCAAGCACTCCAGTAATACTGGGAAACAAAAAAGAACCAATATGCATTGCATAGATTGCAAAGTTGTTTTGTCTTGACTGTTTTGCTCTATCATAACCGATTGTAGTTTTCTATTTTTTCCTAGGTTTTAGATGGAAGCCAAAATTGTAGTTATTTAGTTTCATAATTTATGTTTGTCGTTTTAAAACTTTAAGGGTTAGTAAGTACCATGCAGTATATATATATATATATATATATATATATATATATATATATACATACGCAGTAATTAGTTTTAAAACAATATGAGTTGTATTGGACAGCATTCATTAAAACGTTATACAGGGTGATTCGCGAGGAAGTGGCAATATTTTAAAGATATGTCGAGGAAGCCAAAATAAGTAAAATAAACTCATATGTTTAAGTCCGATTTTCATTTGTTTCAGGGATAATTGACTTTTTCTTAAAATGTCAAATCTCATCAATTTTTTGCCTATTACGAAGTACGTTGATGTATTGACCTTATGCACGTAATTCTGAGAGCGAAATCCAGAAAGGAAACTTTTAAAATAATTATTGCCCTTTTAGTAACTTTAAATTTGGCGGCTAATAAATTCTCATCAAGAACGTTCTCACTATCGCCAATATTTGCAAAATTCCCTAACAGGGTATTTATTTTTAAGAGTTGACTTTCTGGATTACGCAACCAGAACTTATGTGTAATTAGGTAAAAGTAGGCAACTGAAATGAAAACTGACAGTTAGTTGTTAAAGTGACAGTTGTTCAAGATTAGTTTTATGAAGTTGTAAAAATGCCCCACAAATTTAGTCATAAAGAATATGCCGATATGATATTTGTTTATGGGTTCTGTAATGGTAGTAATGTTCGTGCAGTGGAGGAGTATCGACGTCGTTTTCGAATCGAAGAGTTCCTAACAAGCGAGTATTTCAAACTGTTTTACACATGCCGGCGAAACTGGGACATTTCCAAGTGCAAGTATTGTTTCTGAAAGAGAACACGGAATCGCTGTTGGACTTGAAGAAGATATTCTGGATGTGGTAGACGAAAATCCAGAGATAAGTACAAGGCGCATCGCAATCCAATTTGAAATACCACAAACAATGGCTTGGAAAACACTTAAGCAACAAGGTTTGAACCCTTATCATTTGCAAAAGTACAAAATCTCCACGAAGGCGATTATCCTTTAAGGCTACAATTTTGTCATTGATTCGGAAAACAGAAGATTGTGTAAAGACATTTTGTGGTCGGATGAAGCTCAATTTACGCGAGATGGAATTAACAATTGCCACAATAATCATCGATGGTCGGACGAAAATCCCCATGCTACGATAGAACACAATTTCCAACATCGATTTAGCATTAACGTTTGGTGCGGTATTCTAAATGATCAATTAATCGGTCCTTTCGTATTAGATGCGCGCCTTACTGGACAAGGATATTTACGTTTGTTAGAAGACCATTTAGAAGAAATATTGGACGAAGCACCTTTAAATATTCGACAACGAATTATCTTCCAACATGATGGAGCGCCTCCTCACTATTCAAATAATGTACGAAATTTTCTGAATACCACTTTCGGCGATCTTTGGATTGGCAGAGGCGGTTCGCTTCCTTGGCCACCGAGATCACCGGATCTCACTCCCCTCGATGTTTGCCTTTGGGGATGGATGAAGTCGTTAGTTTATGCTACCAAAGTGGAAACGAGGAAGCGTTACTAGATCGCATTCTTAATGCAGCAGCTATCATTAGAGTGAACAATCGTTCATTGAAACTCGCTACTAGTGCAGTTTATAAACGCGCAAATAAGTGTATCCAAGTGGGCGGTGGTGTTTTCGAAAATTTTTCGTAAATTAATGCTTCGAACATTTTTCGTAAATTAATGCTATTTTGTTTATTTTTGTAATTGATTTTGTAATAAATTTTTGTTTGCTTTTTAAATATCTCTGAAACAAATGAAAATCGGACTTGAACATATGAGTTTATTTTACTTATTTTGGCTTCTTCGACATATTTTTAAAATATTGCCACTTCCTCCCGAATCACCCTGTATAGTTGGTGTTATTCTTGTTACTTATGATTAGTCAAAACATAATAAGTAATATCCGAACAAGGAATAGCGACTTTTTTTAAAGATGGTAAAACAGGTATACCAGAGAACATTCACAACATATTTTGTTCTGAATGTTCTCTGGTAGAAGGGTTTCCCAGCGTTTTCCAAAAAACTGAAATGACATACATTAAAAAAAATGCTATAATAACCTTATTTGAGACCCTAGTGATTAACTGACAAAAGTTTTTGTTTAAATATGTTAACAGATAATTTTGCGCGTTAAAGGGTTAATAAACTTTTTTATCATTACTGTTAATATATCTTTAACAATGTTTAGTCTTTCTATACACACTGTATCTTCTTTTTCCCAGCAGAGCGACACTTGAGACTGTTCCATTTATTGCTATATTCAATATACATGGAAACTTAGCCAATAGGCTAAGAAGAACGAAGCATTTCATGTTTAACACCTTGTTACTAATTAAATCATTATAAATTGTATTTGCATTTTTTTAGTGAATTTTATCAGATATGTTAGTAGAAGGCCGGCACTTGACGCCATCTTGGATTTTGACGTCACTTCCGGTTTTACACGCCCACGTGGGGGACCGGTTTTTCCACCCTTATTTTTACACGCTCACGTGTAGGACGCATTTTTTCACCCCTATTTTTGCACATCCACGTGTGAGACCGGGTTTTCCACCCTTATTTTTACTCGCTTACGTGTGAGACCGGATTTTTCATCCCTATTTTTACACACTCGCGTGTGAGACCGTATTTTCATCCCGTTTTTCATCCCTAATTATTTTTATATACCCTCGTGTGAGACCGTATTTTCAACCCTTTTTCAACCCTAATTATTTTTACATACACCCACGTGTGGGACCGTATTTTCAACCTTTCTTTTATCCCTAATTATTTTTACTCGCTTACGTATAGGACGTGTATTTTCATCCCTTATTTTTAATAAACTTATGACGCCGGTTAAAATTGTCACCTAAACATATGGCAACACTGCTTTGGATTTTGACGTCACAAGACCGCCTGCGAGGGACGTACATTTCAACCCTGACAGTATTTTCAACCTTTTGTTTGTATTTAAGAGCCTTTTGGCGGAGCCCCTAAAGGATAGGCAAATGCATGCGCACGTAGGATCGTTTTTTTTTTTTAACTATTTTTAAGGGTTAATAAACGGTAGGATATTTTTTAGTATTAAAATAAACAAATAAAGGTAAAGATAACGTATACGTTTTATTTTAAAAATAAACAATTAAATTATATAACGATAATAAACAGTTAATGGCATTGCATAATCAGCTAATTACCCTGTTGTTGTCATACAATGTGAATGTACGGTTTAGCGACTATTTAATATGAATTGAATTTTATCAAATGAGATTGCATAATTGTTGTTATTATTAAAATCATTATTAGGTTCCTTTTAATCCCATATCTAGATTGTGGTCCTCTTGTGGTGAAAATTCATTTGAATATATTTTAAAATGAAATTGATTTAAAAATAAAATGTGTAATTAACTAATTGATTAACCTGCTTACAGCAATAGTAATTATCGAAAATTAAGGAATGTCGCTTTTATTTATTTACCTTTTTAATACGTATTATTTACATACAATATATTTTGGTTTTAAATATGAGTCACAATGTGTCGCAATCCTTTTGCTTTAATTATGGGTCATAATTAAATCTAGTTGTCGCTCAAGGTAGTCACTACCAAATTAATCTCATGTACAACAAGAAACTTAATATCAATAATGTATAACAAAGTATTTTTATAATGCCATTTTCGCATAGTTTAATGTCCATGTAAGGATCGTATTTTAGCCTTGAGAGATCGGATTTGGTCTGGGTCAGACTAGTTGGTCCAGTATCGAGATTGTATTCTAAATTGTCTCCTGTGAAAGTTAGCTTTACAAAACACAGACACAACCACAAGTACGAGCACGAGCACAAACATAAACACAATCACAGGAACAATTACAAGCCCTAGAATCAGGACATGCACAAACACAAGCACAGGAACAATTACAAGTACAAGCACAAGCGCAAGCACAGGTACATACAAACACACAAACACGAAAAACGAAAAATTGCAAACACGAAAACGAAAATTCGCAAACACGAAAATTCGTAAACACACAAACTCAAAACACAAAAACGAAAACGAAAATTCGCAAACACGAAAAATAACAAACACACAAACGCGCAGAGTACGAAAAACGCAAACACGAAAATCGTAAACACAAAATTCTCAAACACGAAAACCGCAAACATACAAACGCACAAACACGAAAAACGAAAACACAAAAACGAAAACGCAAAGCTGCCGAATGAATTAAGACTGGGATTTGGAGTCTATAAACAAAATGATTCTCTCTGTCTCTGTCTCTGTCCCTGTCTCTGTCTCTGTCTCTCTCTCTGTCTCTGTCTCTGTCTCTGTCTCTGTCTCTGTCTCTGTCTCTGTCTCTGTCTCTGTCTCTGTCTCTGTCTCTGTCTCTGTCTCTGTCTCTGTCTCTGTCTCTGTCTCTGTCTCTGTCTCTGTCTCTGTCTCTGTCTCTGTCTCTGTCTCTGTCTCTGTCTCTGTTCTGTGTCTGTCTCTGTCTCTGTCTCAGTCTCTGTCTCAGTCTCTGTCTCAGTCTCTGTCTCTGCCTCTGTCTCTGTCTCTGTCTCTGTCTCTGTCTGTCTGTCTCTGTTTCTGTCTCTGTCTCTGTCTCTGTCTCTGTCTCTGTCTCTGTCTCTGTCTCTGTCTCTGTCTCTGTCTCTGTCTCTGTCTCTGTCTCTGTCTCCGTCTCCGTCTCTGTCTCTGTCTCTTAATCGCATACGGTCGAGGTGCGTGTCTGGGTAGTTGATTAGAAGCACTACAAGTCGAAAACACATTCTTCTTGTGGCTGGGGATCGATTTCAAGCATCTCAACACTTGTGCCGCATACATCTTTCTTCAATTTTTATCTGCACTCTGTTTGAGGCTGTAGTACGTTTTATAATACATAAACAGAATCTTCAATACTGTGATACGTGTAGCAGCAAAACACATTAGCTAGTTAGTTTCACCTCTATATTACTTTACATGCAAGCCTGATCTAATCATAAATAAATACTCTGTTAAAAAGCTAATTAAACATAACCCACGGCCTGGGTATAGCAAGCAACGCTTCCAATTATAGCTTTTAGACAACACAATAGGGCCTACAACTAAATACAATCGACTAGCCTGCTTTAGTACGAGGATCAAACGAAAAACGCGCATGCACGCACGCACGCACGTACACGCGCACGCACGCACGTACGCACGCACGCACGCACGTACGCACGCACGCACGACACGTACGCACGTACGCAAGCAGCACGCTCGCACGCACGCACGTATGCGCGCGAGCGTTCGCACGACGTCTCGCACGCACGTATGTACACACACACACACACACACACACACACACACACACACACACACACACACGAGAGCGAAAACACGCTAAAGCGAAAAACTTGTAAACTTGCAAACATGAACCAAGACGGTGGAGCACCGCTAGAAAAAACAGGTTTATTAACAAAACCGAAGGAAAGCTTAACGTTTTGAAAATATATTATTATTATTATTATTATAAACAACAATACATTATTATTATTTAATAACATGCTTTATCGGTTTTCTTCTTCTTCTTGAACCGTGAGTCGTCCTCATCATCATCATCATGATTTTGAGATTGCCCTTCCCTACCTCATAGCTCTTCTTTCTCTTCTGAACCATCATCTTGGATGTGAGATACCCAGCTCAACCACCTCATCGCTTTCATCATTATCTTGAACGGTTATGTTGTAATAGTTTATTAACAAGTCAGTAAAATCTCTAATGTCCGCTGATGTTGGCTCATAAACAGGAGAATACATTATAGTAATGCTCACTCGATGACAGTTACACTTTAAAGAGCGAAACACGAGACGAGAACGCCTAGCCTTGGGTCTTGTGCAAGCGTACTCGTCAAGTTCGGTAGAATCGGACATCTTCGGTGTCATGTCTGAAGTATTACCTAACCCCTCTAACATAGCCCTGTGTTATAAATCTAAACTGTTCTTAGTATATTTTCTCCTAAGACGCCACGCAGCTACCTTTGGTCTTCGCAACGCTCCGTCCATGTTCGGGTAGAATCGGCATCTTCGGGGATGTCTGAGATCCTAACTCTAACAGCCCTGGTTTCAATCTAACAAGCCCTAGATAGTGTTTTTCTAAACCAAACGACACCTTGTCTTGTAAGCGTCCGTCATTTCGGCGATCAAGACGCGTTCTGGTCTTAGGAGACACTCTATCATAGAGCCTGATTTAGATTTATAAACATGCAGGGCTGTGTTAGAGTGTGGTTAGGTCAAAACTCAGACATCCCCGAAGATGTCCGATTCTACCCGAACATGGAGAGCACGTTAGGACCAAAGGCTAGCGTTCTGGCGTCTTAGGAGAAATATCTCGACCATAAAAGGCATTTAGATTTATAAACATCCAGGGCTTGTTAGATGGTTAGGTCAATACTCAGACATCCCGAAGATGTCCGATTCTACCGAACATTGATGAGCACGCTTCGCAGACCAAAGGCTAGCTGCGTTCTGCGTCTTAGGAGAAAACAGCTCATCATAAAAGAGGCGTTTAGATTTATAAACATGCCCCAGGGCTGTGTTAGAGTGTGGTTAGTCAATACTCAGACATCCCGCGAAGATGTCCGATTCTACCGAATATGGCAGCACGCTTGCGCATAGGACCAAAGGCTAGCTGCGTTCTGGCGTCTTTAGGAGAAAATATCTCGACTCATAAAGAGAATGCATATTAGATTCTATAAGATCCATGTCCAACTCAGGGGCTTATGTTAGAGTGTGGTTAGGTCAATACTTCAGACATCCCCGAAGATGTCCGATTCTACCGAACGTTGACGAGTACGCTTGCACAAGACCCAAGGCTAGCTGCGTTCTCGTTTCTCGTGTGTTTCGCTCTTTAAAGTATAACTGTCATCGAGTGAGCATTACTATAATGTATTCTCCTGTTTATGAGCCAACATCAGCGGACATTAGAGATTTTACTGACTTGTTAATAAACTATTACAACATAACCGTTCAAGATAATGATGAAAGCGATGAGGTGGTTGAGCTGGTGTATCTCACATCCAAGATGATGGTTCACAGAAGAGAAAGAAGAGCTATGAGGTAGGGGAGAAGGGCAAATCTCAAAATCATGATGATGATGATGAGGACGACTCACGGTTCAAGAAGAAGAAGAAACCGATAAAGCATGTTATAAATAATAATAATGTATTGTTGTTTATAATAATAATAATAATAATATATTTTTCAAAACGTTAAGCTTTCCTTCGGTTTTGTTAATAAACCTGTTTTTTTCTAGCGGTGCTCCACCGTCTTGGTTCATGTTTGCAAGTTTACAAGTTTTCGCTTTAGCGTGTTTTCGCGCTCTCGTGTGTGTGTGTGTGTGTGTGTGTGTGTGTGTGTGTGGTGTGCACATACGTGCGTGCGTGCGAGCGTACGTACGTGTGAACGTCGCGCGCATACGTGCGTGCGAGCGTGCAGCTTGCGTGCGTGCGTACGTTGCGTGCGTGCGTACGTGTACGTGCGTGCGTGCGTTACGTGCGTGCGTGCGTATGCGCGTTTTCGTTTGATCCTCGTACTAAAGCAGGCTAGTCGATTGTATTAGTTGTAGGCCCTATTGTGTTGTCTAAAAGCTATAATTGGAAGCGTTGCTGCTATACCCAGGCCGTGGGTTATGTTTAATTAGCTTTTTAACAGATGTATTTATGATTAGATCAGGCTTGCATGTAAAGTAATATAGAGGTGAAACTAACTAGCTAATGTGTTTTGCTGCTACACGTATCACAGTATTGAAGATTCTGTTTATGTATTAGAAAACGTACTACAGCCTCAAACAGAGTGCAGATAAAAATTGAAGAAAGATGTATGCGGCACAAGTGTTGAGATGCTTGAAATCGATCCCAGCCACAAGAAGAATGTGTTTCGACTTGATGTGCTTCTAATCAACTACAGACAAGCACCTGACCGTATGCGATTAAGAGACAGAGACAGAGACGAGAGACGACAGAGACAGAGACAGAGACAGAGACAGAGACAGAGACAGAGACAGAGACAGAGACAGAGACAGAGACAGAAACAGAGACAGAGACAGAGACAGAGACAGAGACAGAGACAGAGGCAGAGACAGAGACTGAGACAGAGACTGAGACAGAGACTGAGACAGAGACAGAGACAGACACAGACACAGAGACAGAGACAGAGACAGAGACAGAGACAGAGACAAAGACAGAGACAGAGACAGAGACAGAGACAGAGACAGAGACAGAGACAGAGACAGAGACAGAGACAGAGACAGAGACAGAGAGACAGAGACAGAGACAGAGACAGAGACAGAGACAGAGAGAATCATTTTGTTTATAGACTCCAAATCCCAGTCTTAATTCATTCGGCAGCTTTGCGCGTTTTTCGTTTTGTGTGTTTTCGTTTTTTCGTGTTTGTGCGTTTGTATGTTTGCGGTTTTCGTGTTTGAGAATTTTTGTGTTTACGATTTTCGTGTTTGCGTTTTTCGTACTCTGCGCGTTTGTGTGTTTGTTATTTTCGTGTTTGCGAATTTTCGTTTTCGTTTTGTGTTTGTGAGTTTGTGTGTTTACGAATTTTCGTGTTTGCGAATTTTCGTTTTTCGTGTTTGCAATTTTCGTTTTTTCGTTTGTGTGTTTGTATGTACCTGTTGCTTGTGCTTGTACTTGTAATTGTTCCTGTGCTTGTGTTTGTGCATGTCCTGATTCTGGGCTTGTAATTGTTCCTGTGATTGTGTTTATGTTTGTGCTCGTGCTCGTACTTGTGGTTGTGTCTGTGTTTTGTAAAGCTAACTTTCACAGGAGACAATTTAGAATACAATCTCCGATACTGGACCAACCCTAGTCTGACCCAGACCAAATCCGATCTCTCAAGGCTAAAATACCATCCTTACATGGACATTAAACTATGCGAAAATGGCATTATAAAAATACTTTGTTATACATTATTGATATTAAGTTTCTTGTTGTACATGAGATTAATTTGGTAGTGACTACCTTGAGCGACAACTAGATTTAATTATGACCCATAATTAAAGCAAAAAGGATTGCGACACATTGTGACTCATATTTAAAACCAAAATATATTGTATGTAAATAATACGTATTAAAAAAGGTAAATAAATAAAAGCGACATTCCTTAATTTTCGATAATTACTATTGCTGTAAGCAGGTTAATCAATTAGTTAATTACACATTTTATTTTTAAATCAATTTCATTTTAAAATATATTCAAATGAATTTTCACCACAGAGGACCACAATCTAGATATGGGATTAAAAGGAACCTAATAATGATTTTAATAATAACAACAATTATGCAATCTCATTTGATAAAATTCAATTCATATTAAATAGTCGCTAAACCGTACATTCACATTGTATGACAACAACAGGGTAATTAGCTGATTATGCAATGCCATTAACTGTTTATTATCGTTATAGAATGTAATAGTGTATTTTAAAATCAAACGTATACGTTATCTTTACCTTGATTAGTTTCTTTTAATACTAAAAATATCCTACCGTTTATTAACCCTTAAAAATAGGTAAAAAAACGATCCTACGTGCGCATGCATTTGCCTATCCTTTAGGGCTCCCAAAAGGGCTCTTAAATACAAACAAAAGGTTGAAAATACTGTCAGGGTTGAAATGTACGTCCCTCGCAGGCGGTCTTGTGACGTCAAAATCCAAAGCAGTGTTGCCATATGTTTAGGTGACAATTTTAACCGGCGTCATAAGTTTATTAAAAATAAGGGATGAAAATACACGTCCTATACGTAAGCGAGTAAAAAATAATTAGGGATAAAAAGAAAGGTTGAAAATACGGTCCCACACGTGGGTGTATGTAAAAATAATTAGGGTTGAAAAAGGGTTGAAAATACGGTCTCACACGAGGGTATATAAAAATAATTAGGGATGAAAACGGGATGAAAATACGGTCTCACACGCGAGTGTAAAAATAGGATGAAAATCCGGTCTCACACGTAAGCGAGTAAAAATAAGGGTGGAAAACCCGGTCTCACACGTGGATGTGCAAAAATAGGGGTGAAAAAATGCGTCCTACACGTGAGCGTGTAAAAATAAGGGTGGAAAAACCGGTCCCCCACGTGGGCGTGTAAAACCGGAAGTGACGTCAAAATCCAAGATGGCGTCAAGTGCCGCCTTCTACTTATGTTTGTTAATTAACTGTAATAATAAATCGATTCATCTGTAATATTAAAATGACAATCTCATAATATTTAATTAAGAAATCCTTATCTTAGCTATTTATATAACTATACCTAATTAAGTTGTACTTCTTTGCTTTGCTCACTTTCAAGAATAATTAAATTTTTTTAGTTATTGAGATTATAAAAATGTATTATTTTTAGTTCTTATATTGGGAAGCGGAGTACGACAGATAGACTTTAGGATAAAACTGTTTAGAGAATCAATAAAGGCAGAAGCGTAAACTTAGTTATACACCAAGCAAGTATAAATTTGCTTATTCCAAGTGGAACTCACTGTATAATATTACATTTTAGGTCTCGTCTTTCAATTTTAGAAAAAAAAATTCGTAAAGAGTATAATAAGCTCATTCCAGTTTCCAGAATATATTAGTATTTATTAGTAATATAAATGATCATATAGGGGCTGTTCAAGATTGTTTCCTATCTTATTTCAGAAAATAATAATCCTTGTGTTTTGTTACGTAGTTGTTTTTAAATTAAAATATGAGTACTTTTAATAGATTTCTCTACAACAAAAATCGTCATAGACGATTTTCAAGCCTGAATTGTTTCAGATTACACAATTTTGATAGTAATTAAGAAATGCCACGCGAAACAAAATTTATACAGTTCCGATATGTGAATTTAGCCTGGGTGAGGAGGGGGGGGCGGTGTTATGTCATTCAAAATAACAATAAAAGCAATTCATTATAAGAAAAAGATGTAATATAAAGTTTATTTTACAATTTATATAAATAAACGTCAAAAAATGCCTGGTTTTTAACAAATTTCCACAAATAACTGGAAAAAAATTGTAGCAATTGGGTGAATTAAAGATTAAGAAATAATAAACCGCATTATTTCTGTGATATTATCATCCCCTGTTCCAACACCTGATTCTCAGGAAGGTTATATTAAGGAGCTTTACTTGCAAAGATAGACGCGATTGAGAATGGATAAATATAAATGGATATTTGCACTAAATGCACAAGAGGAACGCCCAAAAATGATTCTTATTTTGTAATTTCAAGAATGTTGCGCAGTATACAGCTGCAGAAATGAAACATACGCTATATAATTGTATGTTTAATCATTGCAGTTTTCAATTTTAGGCACATATGGTGGTATATTTCAATTATCATGGCCGATTGCTAAGGGTTAAAATGTTGTAATCAATTACAAAGTATATCATAAACTCTTCATAACAAATTTGTCACTATTTTAAGCTGTTGAAAACAATTTTTTGCAAGTTCCCCATAAGGGGCAGCTTTAATAGGTAAAGCATTGCAACATATCAGAAATTATGTTCCAGAACACGTAATAATATTATTTATTTTGTACACCTAAACAGTACTTCTAAAATTTATCGGCTTTTAAATCTAAAGTAATAGGTACCTACAAATTAAATTAAAAGAATTTAAAAGAAATGAGGTAATACGTTTAATTAAAAATTATTATTAATTTTATTAAATACATAAACAAAGAGTTTACCTCGGGTAGGATTTGAACCTACTACCTGTACTTTGCAAGAATTCCGCGCTAACCAACTGCGCTATCGAGATGCAAGCCCGAATCGATGTAAATTTTGTCTTTATGTATGTAGAACCGATCTAAATTCTAAATATAATAACTTTACAATCAAATTACTTATATTAATGGAATGTGAGCCCACAATATCGCAAGGATTTATACATACAAAAACCTAATAATAGGTACTATGTTTCTTTGGGTCAATTAAGGATCACCTATTTTAATGCATTCATTACCAAACCATTCAAAAATAATTTAGCTCAGGTGGTCATTTAAACCTTATATCAGATAGAGGTTAGTACACATACAAATACTAACATGAACAAAACAAAGCCGCCTTCTATAAAAAAGTCGATTATTCAGTTTAAGCATTTTCAATCATAGCTAATTAAGTTTTAGATTCCAATCTACAAAACATATGTAGGTATGGAAGGTTATGCAATCGCCTTTTGCTTACCAACGCTAAATCGACTTCTTTGCTCATTCTACAACGTTTGGCAAAGCTGTGTGTGTGTGTGTGTGTGTGTGTGTGTGTGTGTGTGTGTGTGTGTGTGTGTGTGTGTGTGTGTGTGTGTGTGTGTGTGTGTGGTGTGTGGTGTGTGCTGTGTGTGGCTGTGCTGTGTGCGTGTGCGTGTGTCGTGTGCGTGTGGGTCGTGTGTGTGTGTGTGCGTGTGTGCGTGTGCGTGTGCGTGTACGTGTGTGCGTGTGTGCATGTGCGTGTGTGCGTGTGTGTGCGTGTGTGCGTGTGTGCGTGTGTGCGTTGTGCGTGTGTGCGTGTGTGCTGTGTGCGTGTGTGCTGTGGTGTGCGTGTGGTGCGTGTGTTCATATGTGTGTGCGTGCGTGTGCTGTGTGTGCGTGTGTGCGTGTGCGGTGTGCGTGTGTGCGTGTGTGTGTGTGCGTGTGTGCAGTGCGTGTTCGGTGTGTGTGTGTGCTGTGTGCGTGTGGCGTGTGTGCGTGTGTGCGTGTGTGCGTGTGTGTGTGTGCGTGAGTGCGTTGTGCTGTGTGGTGTGCGTGTGTGCTGTGTGCGTGTGTGCGTGTGCGTGTGCGTGTGTGCGCGTGTGCGTGTGCGTGTGCGTGTGTGCTTATATATATATATATATATATATATATATATATATATATATATATATATATATATATATATATATATAATAGTGTGTGTGTGGTGTGTGTGTGTGTGCGTGTGCGTGTGTGTGTGCGTGCGTGTGTGCGTATGTGCGCGTGTGCGTGTGCGTGTGCGTGTGCGTGTGCGTGAGTGCGTGTGTGCGTGAGTGCGTGTGCGCGTGCGCGTGTGCGTGTGTCGTGTGTCGTGTGTGGTGCGTGTGCGTGTGTGCACGTGTGCGTGTGTGAGTGTGTGCGTGTGAGCGTGTGCGCGTGTGTGTGTGTGCGTGTGTGCATGTGTACGTGTGTGCGTGTGTGCGTGTGTGCGTGTGTGCGTGTGTGCGTATGTGCGTGTGTGCGTATGTGCGTGTGCCTGTATGCGTGTGCTTGTGTGTGTGTGTGTGTGTGTGTTCGTGTACGCGCGTGTGCGTGTGCGCGTGCGTGTGCGTGTGCGTGTGCGTGTGCGTGTGCGTGTGCGTGTGCGTGTGCGTGTGTGAGACGTATTTGTTTTTCAGCTTTAGTCCAAATATACGACAAACCGCATCGCTTTTTTAATAGAATTTACGGTGTTAAACTTAAAATTTGCGTATCTTTGATTAGAATTATGTTCTG
The DNA here is from genome assembly GCA_036346205.1 of Vesta saturnalis. NCBI lineage: Eukaryota > Metazoa > Arthropoda > Insecta > Coleoptera > Lampyridae > Vesta > Vesta saturnalis. The sequence continues at coordinate 141,784 of JARFJB010001383.1, read as the reverse complement.
TTGAGGGTGTATGGGAGAGGGTGATTTCAAATCAATATCCTAGACTCGCAATTTGTTTTTGTTTGTTTGTGTTAAATAGGGCAATGTTTGCAGAGGCAATTATCATAATTGTAAATTAATGTCGACATGTCTATCTTTTATGTAATAACCTGTCTCTTTCCAAACACATTATCTGAATACGTAAAGATTATTTGTTATATAACTTGGTATTCCCATGTCGCACACACAAAGAAACGTGAACATTCTAACTATATTTTCAAGGTCTGTTTTCCTTTCCCTAAATAGTGGTATGATCTAATTTCGGATGCATAACAGGGGATATCCAGAAAATAATTACTCTATGTTATTGATTGGGTAGAATCAATAAGTACTTTGTCTTAATAATATCGGCGTTAGGATCATAAATGCTTCCCCAAGTGTTGAACATGGTGCCTGAAAAGAAGCCGAGAATTAAACCTGTCTGCGGTTGACTACACTCCAGAAGTTGCAATTAAAAACTATACCGCGCACATGCGGCGACTTCTCAGGGGTCCCACCTATCATGGAATGTTAATGTGTAAATATGTGATTCTATCGTCCAAAAATTTTAAAAGATTATGATGTGAAAAATTGCGAATTAACAGTAATTTATTATACTGGGCGACAAATGAACAGTTTAACATTAAAAGAAATACGTTCACTCACAAGTAACAAGGAAAGGAATATATATATATATATATATATATATATATATATATATATATATATATATAATATATATTATTGTAGTGTGTGTGTGTGTGTGTGTGCGTGCGTGCGTGCGTGCGTGCGTGCGTGCGTGCGTGCGTGCGTGCGTGCGTGCGTGCGTGCATGTGTGTGTGAATGTATTCTGCTAAATAAATGAACGAAGTATTCCTAGCAAAGGTAGCCCTGGATGGTGTCAAAGAGTGTACATGAGCAGCGCAAGAGCCATTATAATACCGATAATGCAAAGAAATAACTGAAACTACTCCTCTATGCTCAAGGGACTGTATCGCAGAAGTTAAGGACGGGTAATTTGTAAGCGTAATCGCTCTATTTTGAGTACAATCAACGATATCGAAAGCGTATTGAGGAGCACCAACCCAGAGGTGAGAATTATATTCTAGAAGAGTTTGAATTTAAGCCTTATATATAAGATTTGTCGGTAGGTATAGTACTGGTTAGATCTACACAAAAGACTTATTTTGCGGGCAGCTGTGTTGGTTTGTTTTTCTATTTACTAAGTTCCCCTTTTCACGCTAACGAAATTTGTTGTTTTTATGGGCTCTTCATAAGGTCTAAACTAATTTGATATATCGTTTAATTTGTACTGTACTTCGGATTAGAAGTTGTTGTTTTTAGTTTAGTTTCTCAAAGTTATTGAGGTAACATTAAAATTTAACGTTTTTTTATGGGGCTTACAGGAAGTAAATGTTTTTACAAATAATGTTTGTCAATCATTGTTTTAATAATTAGCAAAGATATCTCTTCTTTTGTGTGTATGTGTACATATATTAATATGTATATTGCATGACAAAAACTATGCTACCAAACAGAATTTTAATCTACTGTTATATATATATATATATATATATATATATATATATATATGGCTTTAATATTTAAAAATAATTATACTTTAATAATTCTTTTATTTTAACAATAAAATTATACTGCACCGAACCAGCTCAATTTATCTCAATTGGGGATAGAGTTCATTAGCTTTTACGCTTATTGTTGGCAAATAAAATAAAAATAATTTAATCTTTGAAGTTATTTTAATTTCGTTAAAATGCAGTTGTGAAATCAAGGAAAATATTATTTCTAACATGGAAATGTTCTTTGTCAAATAAATTGTAAATTATAAATATTGGTTGGTATATGAAACGGACCTGAGTTAAACCTGCACAATAACGCATGCGTAGCGTTCTAACTGAATTAATGAAAATGCAGCCTGTCAAAAATGTCGATAAACGATCTAAAATATGCGAGTTCAATTCTGTTTTGTTCAAATATAAAATGATAATGTTGATAATAACACTGGTTCATTTACCTTACAGATATTTATACCATATTGTCGCTCAAACATTTACACATATGATGAATTAAAAACATAAATACAGGAAATCAAACGAATAATCAATGCAATAAATAGGTTATGAAAATCAAATTTCACTCACTTGTGTTACTGTATTTTCCCAAAAATGTTTTCATTTGGCTGGTTCCATATTTGAATATTGTACGTAGACTTCTTCCCATTTGTAGCCGATGATACTGCTTTGCTGTTCACAATGGTGCTGTAAAAATTTCCATAATTTATCCAAGTCCAATTTGTTGATGAACGACCTTTCTTCGTGCTAAATGTGATGTACCGTAATATCGCTTATATATTTTTCATTAAGCACTTTATTTTAAATCTTATATTTAGATGTTGGTTTAAATGTTTCTAAAATTTTTCGATATTAAATTTATATTTTATTTTCATATAAATTTTAATTAATTTCACTTTTATTTTAGATCCCGTTATGGAATTTAGTTTATTAACACTATGCGTCGCTTTCAAAGAAAATAAACATCAACTCCAAATAACTGAATAATTTTATTAACATGAAGAAAAAAAAGACATCAACCGATATTTGAACACGAATTAAAATCGAAACAGTTTTACTATAATCGACAATTTATATCGGTAACCTAATTTTTAAATTTAGTTATAGGTTAAAACAATTGTTTCTGAGGTCTCGACTCTTTATTGATCGCGTTTCAAAAGTCCGATACTATAAACGTAACTTGTAACTTACATGTTAACACCAACACTATTAACACTTTGACTTATTAGTCATAAAAACTTAGGAAGGCAAGAGCACGAAAGTAAGAGTAAGAGAGCGAGAAATCAGGAGCAATTCCTTTTATACATTTCTCTTAGCTACCAAACTTTCAAATTTTTCTGTACCATACACACAAAAGTTCCAAGCATCTGATTGGTCTAAACAAAATTGTTAACTTAACTAAAATACAAATTATGCTATAACTTTCTTAAAATAAGTCGGATTGACTTTTTAAAAACAGATTCGGAATCAGGGTAAAATTACACATAAACATATACCTCACAAGCCCTATTTAGCTTCGAAGCTTTTCAATTTGACAATTTATAACCTAATTATATACATATCTAAGAAATTTTATATGTTACACCTAAATTAATTACATATTCGTAATGCACATGAAAAACTGTATCAGAATACATTTACTGCATACCATATAACTTAATTTTAGCAGAAATTCCTTTTTCATATTATCATTTTATTCCAATTTTATGTTCATATAGCTTGTACATTGTAAATTTCTTTATGAAAACGAGGGAAACCTTCTATTAATTGCTTTTATAATTTATTTTAAGCTTAAACTATCCTAACAAAACTATAAATTTGCAAAATCCTTAAAATTAACACTTAACCTAATTTGTTACAATTTTACTCTTAACTTGCGTTTAAAACGTCCAAATCACTTGAAATGTTACTGTATGAAGTTTTATAACTGTCTTTAACGTTAACACTGTTTACTTTCACTCTATAGTCTAAAACTTTGTCAATTCAGAAATCCATATTGTTTAACACATTTATGTAAATTTTATACACAAAATGTAATTTTATATAAAATATCTCATTGTAGAAATGTTCTAGTTAATGTTTATAACGCACTACCACTTCTCCTGCACTTTTTGTACACTTTGTCTGTGAGTTATAAGTATACAGTGTTCTTCAAGTTGTAATGCATCCTGGTTCTGGTAGTTGCTACCTGGCTTTTACCTGTTGTAAAATTTCTTATTTTACAATCTGTATAATCTTTTCTTGAATATGAGAGCTTTCTCAAAAGGGGGTTCAGACTAGGTTGTATACCTGGAGGTAGGTTGGGTTGCCTATCCTATTTTACTTTTACAAATTTTATCATATATATATATATATATATATATATATATATAGAAATGGTTTATTTACAAAGAAAACTGAAATTATAATATTGATTCCAATACAACGACATAACTAAATAAGTAAATCTGAAACTAAACGGTCCTTTAATTTAACGGAATTCTAATAAATAATCGTTTAATTATTCTGGAGGGTTTTACAAAACGTCTACGCCGCTGGCCTATCTTAGTTTCCAACCTTTCGGGAGTTTGATGTTTTAAATCTAAAACAGATGATCAAAACGTGGTGTAATGGTAAATCGATTTGTTTTGTTAATTACATGTGATAATGATTAAATTAGTGTGAAATGGTGGTGTATTAACAGTGTAGGAAGGGAGTTATATAATGGGTAAGTAAGTACTTTTAGTTTAATTATAATTTAAGGTAGGAATGCTTATGGGGAATTAAAACAAAAACAACAGGTGTTTTTAGGTGTAGGATAAATTTCTACTTGATTGATAATGGTTATTATGTAGGGCTAAATAAGGATTCGTTTTGGAATAAGTTTATACTGAATGATTGAATAAATAAAGATAAATGTGTGGGTAGGTATGATCTTATGAGTACCGGTGTTGACAGGGGGTGATTTATAAGGGAGGGCGATGATATAGGGGTTATAATAGGGGGAGAAATAGGAAGAATATTTAGGGTTAAGGAAGCCTTTTTCGGGGTCAAGCCGAGACCGTCAAAGGTAGAACTATAGGAATAACCTTTATCGTGACTATAGAGATTGTTTCGGGGCAATATACCACCGTCACTTCTCTATCGTCTCCTAAATCTCTATGACCTATCCTTGTCGCGGCTTACACCTTCAACAAGTTAATAGGGCTCGACTTCTTGTTTGGTTTGATAAAAGGTGAGGAGACAATTGGATAGTTAATTGTGTATTAGCATTCGTGGTGTAAGGGCCCTCCGTCTGCTTTCACACACTCAACGTTCGGTAGGTATACCCAAATCGGGGCCAGAACCTACAATAAGTTCGTATACCTATCTAGATAGGGGCGATGGTGACGAAGGAATATAAATGAGCAGGAAGGGGTGTGAGGTTAGCTGACTGGAATAATGAATGATTTCAGGAATGAGGGTAATGCAGGAAAGTAAATCAGGCAGGTTTTAGACAGGATTAATAAAGAATTAGGATGTGTATTTTAATAATGAATGCAGGAATGAATGAATCTACTTTCGGAAGTAGGTTAGGCAGGTTTCAGGCAGGATATAATTAAGAGGTGAATACTAACAAAATATTAATAAGGACTGAATTCTAAATAAGAATGAATAATTTGGATATGGACGTAGTATTTATATAGGGATTTGGGAGAGAGTGGGGAGAGTGGGGAACAACTGATAATATGTTTAAATCATATAAATGCAGTTGTGGAAGAAAATAGGAAATAAGTTTTGATGGATTTATTTACAAGGATTGGAATTTTTAGGAAGGATCTGCAGGATTATTACAAAGTTTATACAGTTCTTGCATTGTAACAAAATCTATACATGTTCTACATATTATTATTAACCTACTTCATGTGAATAATATCTGCAAGGTTTCTAAATTGCTTAAATAATTTGAATAAACTGTTAATTTACTGAAATATGATCTACGAAACAAATCGTACTCACAAATATCAATCGTTCTGACCTTCCTCACATGCTCCTGGTATAGCTCATTGCTTTTATGAATAAACAAACTTGTGCAAATTCCACCATATATATATATATATATATATATATATATATATATATAATATATATATATATATATATATATATATATATATATATATATATATATATATATATATATATATATATATATATATATATATATATATAACTCCACTGATTCATCCGTGAGTACCACATACCTTAATTTTCGTTAAACAGATAACAAAAATTGCCTTTTATTATTAAAAGTTTAAAGCAAACATTAAACGTACTTGAAGTACTTTATGTTTTCACATGAGTTGTTGGCAGAGTAGCTCTTGATTATGTTTAAATAAAGATATTTTAATACACTTAGCTCAAATAGAGTCCGCAGATAGCAGCGTGTAGCGAAAAATATCGGCTTCACTCCAGCCTCAAATAGTCAGTTGGCTGCAGGTTAACATATGCCCCCAGGATAATCTAAAAGAAGTTACTTTAAGTAAAAATTAACGCCGCTTGTCCTTCAAAATTTACCCTGGCCTTATCAGGTTGTATAAAAAGAAAATTGTATGAATTGCTTATTAATATTCGCATAAAAGACTGTGGAAATCAGTATTCGTAATGGATGAAATATTGAGACCTCGGTCTTCGAAACCGCTTTACCAATTCTAGCTAATTATAGTTATTAAGGATAGTTTTCCTAAGCTAAAAATGAGCAGAAGATAGCAATGCTTTTTGGTAATAATAATGGCATTCCTAATCAAGGTGAATTATATATCCGTCGAAACGTATTATATGAACAGTATCCATAAAGGTAAAGTAACATCCATTAATAAATTAAGCCTTGAGAAATCTCACATTGAGTGATGTACTTTATCAAACTTGGAAAATTCAAAGACTGATTCTTTTATTCACAAGAATCATTCTTAGTCTCAAACGAAGATGGAAATCAAATTCTATTTTGACAGTGCGAAATACGCCAGAAATCCCATTAGAGTAATAACCAGTATTTTTTTAAAACTTCGAAATACAAAAGATTATGAGACGAATATACTGAAAGTTGGGAACAAATTGAAAAATGTGTACGATGACATTTATAACAAATAAAAAATTAGGTGTGAGTGGTATATTAAAAAAAGTAAATCGCATCACGGTGTACCTCAGAAATGTACAATACTTACGAAACGTTTTGTAGGTTTGGAACACATTTGATTTTAGCTGTGAGGGAGGCAAAGGTATGTCCATAGATATAATCAGTAATGCAATTGTTTGTTTTTTCTTGTTGGGCGCCACTCAATTTTATACAATTAATAATTAAAATACAGCAAAAATTGACAAAGTGTATTTATATGTATATTTACAAAACCAAAATATCTGATTAATTTCAGCATGAAATAACTAAAACGGTATTTCTCGTAAAGCTTTACGATATTAACTAATTACTAAATTCAACACAACTATACAAGCTTACAATCTATCTTTGCTTAAAATTTAAAATGCATGTGATCAACACTGTATTTAAAAATAAAACATATACTTGACCTATGTCAACAAATATTACTGTAGGTTATGAACTCAAATGTTTTTAGAAACCGAAGCCGGTTATGTCTTTAACCATATCAGAACACTACCACACTGATTTGTTATATACTTAAACATATTTTTGCATTAAAAAGATTCGTATTCTTACATGTACTCAAACTGAATATATTAACTTCGTCTTAAAACGAACTGCAGTATAAAAAATTCATTTCCCATTCATAAGATAAACATACGGTAAAGGTAATTTCCATTTGCCTTCAACGTAAAAATAAACAAAGTGTAGTCCATGTATGACGTTAACGTAATTTTCATAATATACACATACGGTAAGGTAAGGAACACTGTTTTCGTTTGCCTTCCACATACTATATATATATATATATATATATATATATATATATATATATATATATATATATATATATATATATATATATATATATATATATATATATATATATATATATATATATATATATATATATATATATATATGCAGCATGCGTTATTGATACAAAACAAAGGTGTCTTCATTTATAATTCTTGAATATGACTGCACCATTATGCGCCATTTTATGCAATTGAAGATCGTGACGTCACACACCACGCCTTTGTATTTTACCTTAACGCAATCGGTTTTCCTTAATGTAGAGACGCACTCTTGATCCCTATTGAATATAATACATATAAAAATGCAATTAAAAGCTTTACACCTTATACAAGGGAAGCAAGCTTAAAAAAAATAACGTACTGAACGATGGAAGAAACGTAAAGGAAATGCATTAAGTGGGTTCTGTTCGCATTTCGCACAAAACGTAGACCATAACATATGTACAGTAATTATGTACACTAAAGAGAAAATATCGAAATACACCAAAATTTAATTGTTGAAAGAAAAGGAGATGGCTAAAGATACTAATGTAATGTAAATATATTTATCAATAATAACCCAAATTTCTAAACTTAATAGCCAAACATTGGCATGTTACACATTTAATAATTAAAACGAAGTCTAACAAAGTAACACTAGCTATAAATAACAGGTTTCGGATTTTCCTTGCAAGAGCCAAATTTTGGACAGCGAGAATCGTAACGGAGGATTTCCTAAAGGATAACAGCCATGTAATTTTACAAAACAAGTTTACTGTGTTTTTTTTATTTCTCAAAATTTACTTTAAAAAACAGAAAAGAAATAAATCAAATTTTGGTCAGAAATTGCATTACTCTTGTGCGGTAGTTTACCATACCGGTTTCATAAATGTTATGAAAGAGGAAGATTACAAATAATAAAATGATGTGTGTAATCCTTTGTCTACCTTCATATAATCCGCACATAAATGAAATTAGTTCATTTGGTTTTATTTTATTATATTTGCATTGTTCGCGTTGTTTATGCAATAAACTAAGTCCATTTAATTACTGTTTTCTACAGTTTGCTTATTAAATTTTAGAATAGCTAAGATTTGCATTTTCATTGCTAGTTGTTAGTTGCACATTCAAATCACGTAAATATAGAAATTTAAATCACAAATGTTACATTACTGCATTTTAAGTTATTTTATTCTTATGTGTACAAACTGCAAAGTGGTTTTACAAAATCTTAAATTGGCGAGATTACTCGTTATTGCTCAGATTAAATCTGTATGCAAATTTCAAAGTAATGCTATGTATAATGGAACAAGTAGTATCTAACGTATCTAAGAGTCAACCACTAAAAGCGTTGCTCTTAGAGAGCTTAATTTAAAATCGAACTAATTATTGATCATACAGAGAAAAGTTCCCTAAACTATGTAAGTTAAACACTGAACACAAATCGAGAAATCGAAGTTTGCAATTTATCAAGAAGAAAATAGATACATGTTACCTGCCAAGCGAAAGTAATTGTTTGTGAAAGCTGTACATAGTGCGATCAGAAACTGTCGGTATCCAGCATACCTTGAGGAAAGTTCAAATGAAGTTACTATTGAACAAACAAATGTCTAAATTCGCTACACCGATAATGTGTGGTTTTGCAGAGATCCCTCCAGAACATTCCGTATCGTTTTTATGAATTTATTAGCAAGCATAAACAAAGTCTGAGCTACCTACCATATAGATATACGTAACAAACAAAATTAATTAACAGTTATAAATGGAGTAACACCAAATCTCAGCTGAGCAACACTAGTAACATACAGCACTCTAAAAACACTCTATTTATTCAATTTTTCCTGTGATAGGCACTCTAAAGAGCTCTTTCCCAATAATATAGTATTACGACAATTCTCATTAAACTTAAACAATTAAAACATATCAAAATTTAAGAAATACAATTAAAAGCGTTAAAAAACTATTTGCTTTTGACTAGTAGTATAGGCAAATTAGGGTCAGAGACGGAAAAAATTGTTAGAAAGCTGATTCCCTCTGGAATATATTCCTTGAGTCCGACTGACCTCCAGAAAAATCGTCAAAAATCTAATATGGGGAACCTCCTTCAATTTTGAGAAAATGACCGCATCTTGATTTCTTTCGAAATGGCTGTCTCAAGAACAGACTCATAGAATCACGCCATTTGTTTGAGGATTTAAAATTAATATTTAGATTGGATTTATCGGAAATTTTTTGGTTGGGCCGATCCGATTGCCATATCGTCTAAATGGTGCCAGTTACCTTCGCTTCCTTCAATAAATTTTGCCAGATTTATTAGACAACTTGCCCCTTAATTTTCATCGAAACATGTTCTTCATGCACGACGGTGCATATTGCACGTGCAGTAAGAGAATATCTAAACGAACAATTTCTTGGTAGATGGATTGGTAGGGCACAAGAAGCACCCATTCAATGGACTCCGCGGTCTCCAGATTTAAATCCGTGCGACTTCTTTGTTTGGGTAGCGTTAAAAGCAAAAGTGCACGACGTTCAAATTAATACTTCCGAATAGCTGTGGAACAGAATCCAAAATGCAGTAAACGTCCTACAAGAAAACGACGATGTCGTAAGAAGGGCGCATTTCAATTTTTTACGTTGAATTAACCTCTGTATTGATGAAGGTGGCAGTCACATTGAACATTTATTATAAAAAAAGTTTTGCCTTACTTTCCACTGCCAATTAAATTTTGTATTACAATTTTATTAAGCTTGTACTCGGAATATGTCAGCAGTATTCAAGAAATAATTTTTTTCCTTCGAAACTATGCGAAAAACGAAATTTTTACAAGAGTAGCAAAATGAAGATAATTAATCAGTCAATTGAGAACCGTATTACCACCCCTAAGAAAGTTCTGAAACAAATATCAGGGAATGAGGGTGGTTTTGACCCTTCTACAATTTCTTCTGGGTTTCTTTGATTACAGAAACTACAGAGAGTAATCCTCTAAAATGCACTTGTGTCAAACTTTATCTAATTTGTTTGGCTCATTTCGGAACAGCGTACAAAACGGTGTTTTTTTTATGTAAACCTTGAACTCTTCTCAGGGCCAAACGGTACATTTTGGTATATAAATAAATTGTGTCCAATCGACTTATTTTGACCTCTACTACACGTGGCAGATCTGTGTCCCAGCAATTTTGGGACACCTTATAGCGAGTGTGACGTCACAATAGACGTCTTTTCTCAAGATTATTTCGATAATTACGCTAAATGGGTATTATTTACTAATAATTTGAGTAAATACAAATCAGGGTTAAGGTTAACTAGTTGATGCACCACCTCTGGTGGGACAGGTAAATAATTAATTCGATGTGGTAATTCATTCGCAATGATTATTTCTTATCATTCGATCTGGTTGGGTTTCAGGCTCAGTGTAATCGTAATAAGGGATTAATGCCCCTCCAAAATGTCAGAATAATATAAATGGCCTTGATTGCATGCGTAATTGCGAATGCGTCTACAATTACTAAAATTACGGAGATAATAATTATTATATACACACGATTATGGAAAAGGAAGCTAAATGATTACTTAAACTTACATTCTATATACAGGTTTGAAGCGGTTAATTTAATACCGGGATCTTTAGCCCTCAATTCATTTGCGTTTCACGAAAGGGGAGTAAAATATGCAAAGAGATGTGGTCATTCCATGGCAGTAAACTATTTCAAATGAATTTATGTAAATGCAAAGTTTCCATAATACGGGGAATACTTTGTTATTTATTAAAAATGGGATGGTTTCAATTGTTATGTCTTAATTACGTTAAAACGTATAGACATATTGTTTATATTATTTAGATAACTTACTTATTGAAAACGTATTCGTTTTTTTACAAAGCCAACCTTGTTTAATTCAATTTTATAATTACTTTTCACTTTTAGTTGTACAAAGGGGGTGTTTTCGGAATTCTGGATTTAATTATACAGGTGGTTCTTAAGAGGACAGAATATAAACATACATAGGGTTTAATTTTTGTTATCTTTTATAACAAGAAAGAAAAAAAAGATTTGTATCTATTTTAGTATTAATAAGTTTAAGTGAGTAGCGTGCTTAGTGTGATCACTCTGATTCGTTGTCCAGTTTCTTGCTAGGTCGTCATCGAATAGACGGGTGGATGCGAAGGTCATATGGGATGTTGTCTAGGGATTCTTCTATCTCCTCAGAGAGGTAGTCAAGGAGTTGTGTAAGGATTGCGGGGATGCTTGAATTTTAATTTAGCTTTTCTTCGTGGGAATTGTGGAAAACGGTACTTGTAAGGTGTGGTAAGGATTTATGTGGTAAGAATAGTGTCGCCGAAGATTCTTTTATGTGCAAAGTTTTTTTGTGTTTGATGGTTGGCATGTTTGCGTGTTGTGGTGCGAGGTCGCTAGGATACCTCAGAGGTAACCTGTGTATTCGGCGTTCTCAGGAAGCAATAGAGGAAAGGTGATTGGAGTTTATGTTAGTGTATATGGGTGCTCGTAAATCCATAACAGGGCGAATATATGTTTTGTAAGTGTGTTGTAGTGTTTTGGGGTGGAACTTCATATTCTACCACGGAGGGCGCCCAGTAGGTTTGTGCGGTTTCTTATTCTGTTATGAGTTCTTTGTACATCGGGGAGCCAATTGAGGGTTCTAGTAAAGAGGATTCCTAGGTACGTGACTTATTGTTGGAGTGGGAGTCTTTCTTGGTTTAGTGCGAGGGAAACGTCTCTGGATGCAAGTTTTTGGAACTTATCTTCGGTGTAATTTGGATGTCCAAAGAGGATTGTTTGGGTTTTGATGGGATTGACGGAGACTCGACCGGTTCGCCCAGTGGGAGAAGTCACGAAGAGTTTTGGATATGAGGTGGAAGCCCGTTTCACTTTCCAATTAACCGTCCAGAAAGCGCTGTCATCCGCAAACTGCGCAACGACTACTTCGGGTTGTGTGACTTTGGGAATGTCGGATGCGAAGATAATTTAGAGGATCGGGGCTAAGGCAGAACCTTGCGGTACGCCTGCTGTACGTTGGAAAGGATCTGAGAAAGTTTTCCCTACTTTGACCCGAATTGACCGATTGGTCTTGTACGAGACTAGGAGTTTGGAGAAGGGGTCGAGGATGTTGAGATTACGGATATTGTGCAGGAGACCGGCATGTCAGACCCAGTCGAATGCTTGCTTAATGTCTAGAAAGACAGCCAGATCGCATTGCGTGTGACTGAATGCTCTGGTGGTCTCTGTAAGCAGCTTCAACAAGGTATCGTGACACGTTCGGTTGAAACGGAAACCGAATTGGCTGTTGAAAAGGAGGTCGTTAAATTGGAGGTGGTCCCTGAGTCGCCTGGCTAGAATCTGCGCAAAGCATTTTCCGAGGCAACTCAGGAGGGAGATTGGTCTATTAGAGGAGGATGAGGTTAGGACGGCGTGGGGTTTGGGTATCAACGGTGGAGGCCGATTTCCAGTCCGTCGGGAAGTAGGATAGGATTAAGCATTGGTTGTAGATGTTGGAGAGTAATCGGAGGGCTGGGTTGGGTAAATGACAGAGGATTTTTCTATTTAGGTCGTCATGACCTGGGGCAGAGTTTTTCCCTTTTTTGAAATATATGTGGACCTGGTCGGGCGTGATGGGGCATAAAGAGAATTCTCGTTACCGAGTTGGATTTCAGGAAGGTTAAGGTTGCGAAATTTTTCAAGGCGACCCTCGAGGAGTACCTCAAACCGGTTATCGAATTGGGGATCATCGGGGGATTGGAAAATGGATTGGAGGTGATGACCAACGAAATGGGCCTCTTCTTGGTTGGAAGAGATTAGGTTGGGTGGGATTTAGGGTTGACTTTCCTTCTGATCAGTCTATCGAACTATTGCCAGAAGAGTATACCATTTCTATAATCTAGCTGGGAGGTGGCTTTGGTCCAGAAGTCTTCCGCGTGTTCGTTGACTTCTCGCCTGACTAACGTGTTAAGGTGATTGTATTTGGTCTTGAGATACGGATTCCTGGATCGCAAGAGTTGACGATAGGTTCGACTTTTCTCTTTGTTCCAGTTCACAATGTGTTGTGGGAGCGGTTTGCGGGAAGTGTCGCTGTTTTTTAGTGGTACGGAGATAACGACCGCTTCTGTAATTACGGAAGTTAGGTCTCTAATTGCTCTTGCGAAACCCTGGGTCGCTTGAAGATTGGGTGTAGGAAGGTTGTGGAGATGTGTGCGGAGAACACATTCCAGTCTGCTTTTGAGAAATGTGTGTAGGGGGAGATGGACAAAATAAAGTTTTGACCAGTAGTGGTATGCGATCTTATGTGATCGTGGTGCCTAGAAAGCACTCACGATCACGATATAGTGAGCTATAGGTTCGGAAATTATGATGTTATCTACTATTTAGGCACCTAAATGTACGAAGTATGTTATCTGTGTATTGGCGATTCGCAAGAGCGGCAACTGCAACAGGGTCGGTGATAGCTTGTTTTCGTAGCTATTAGTTGCGGTGTCACCGAATTGGATGTGGCGGGCATTGAAATCACCTAGGATGACGGCACTAGGGAGGCTGGAGGCGTAAATTAAAAGGTCATCGGATAGGGTGTTGTGGCCGGGCGGGTTGTAATATGAAATGAATACTATCGGAATGGGGGAGTGTACCGTCAGAGCAACGCATTGGAGATGCTGTAGGAGCGCAGGAAGTTGAAAAGAAGTGGATGGGAAGCAATTTTTAATTAAGAGGGCGGTTCCGTGTTGGATCTTATTTACGAAGGTGTGATATGTGTTGAAATTAAGCGTGCATCTGTTAGTGAGCTTTGTTTCCGTGATGGAACGAATGTGTATTTTATGTTCGTGTAGAAAGTGTTCAAGTTAGGAGCGTTTCGGACGAACGCCCCTGGCATTAACGGTCCCTGTTAGGATATCCGTCTTGGAGGGAGTTAAGGATTGGGTTGCGTGCAACCTTATTTCGCCGGTCGGGAAAAATGTGGAAAAGGGTGTGGGCTAGGACTTGCAGGAAATATTTAATGGTGAGGGGATCGGTATCGTGGGTGGGTTTGAGGTTAGGGTAGTTATGGCAACGGATGGAGCGGGAAGGGCACTCCTCAGCGGTATGACCCACTTGCGCGCAGGTAGAACAATAGTTGGGGAGAAGTTTCGGGATAAGAGATGGTTCGCAACTATAGTGTGCATACGCGTATATGATATTGAAAGTCCACTATTTATTTTTTTCGAGTTTTCCCAAAAATAGAAAGACCCATATACACTGGAAGAGGGATTTCTTTTTCAGTTCGATGTTTTAATGTATTACCAGTTGGCTTTCGTGACTGTATATTAAAGTAAAGTAATGGCGATATAGCAAGAGATGGCTTCAAGATTGGCTCCATTTAATGGGATATTCACGATTGCAAGTATGCAAGTAGAGAGCGAGGAGCAGGTTTGCGTTGGGATTCGATTCGATCATCATTGAATGTGCAATGCGCAATAAAGCAAGTATATCTTCATCCTTATTATCTTTACAAGCTTGCAGCATGGCCTCACCAGCAGCTTTATGGTACGCCAAAAAATACCTCTACCGGACATGTTGCCATCATATATGGGAAGTATCAGTCGTAATCTTGAAATGTGTACATCAGGTATATCTTCTAGTATCACATTACGCTTCTAATTCCGAGAGTATTAAGTTTATTTATTACAAATTCAGGATTGAAAGGAAGGTCTAGCAGTTTCCAGGCCTATTTCCAGACTTTCATGAAGTGATTAGACACAGTGAAAAGTAGTATCCTGGGTGCATAACTTCGCACGAAAGTCAAATTGTACATTAATAATTAAGTAATACCTACTCAAGAAGCTTTTTAATTGTTTTACGGCAAGCGTTTCAAGAACTTTCGGAAAAAAACTTAATAGGCTGATTA
Source organism: Vesta saturnalis (assembly GCA_036346205.1). Taxonomy (NCBI): domain Eukaryota; kingdom Metazoa; phylum Arthropoda; class Insecta; order Coleoptera; family Lampyridae; genus Vesta; species Vesta saturnalis. The sequence continues at coordinate 126,373 of JARFJB010001383.1, read as the reverse complement.
GTCCATAGCTTCAGTATTTACTGGATCACCTTTTTTATATAGGAATAACTAGAGCTACTTTAGTTTGTTTTAAAAAATGTCCAGTATTGAATGAATAATTCAAAATTTGAGAAAAAGGGCTTGCAAATATTTCCCACTCACGTTTGTTACTTTAGCGGATACCTGACCTACGCCGTATCCATTACGTTTTTTAAATTTTACAATCTTATCCAGAACTTCCTATGCTGTAACTTGCTTCATGTAGAACGAATTAGGTGTAGGAGACCCTTCTGTGCAAGAATCAAACAATACATTTATGTGCAAACTTAATATGCTTTGACCCGTGTTAGTAAAGTCGTTAGCAACGTTGATCGGCTCGGTATATAGATGAAGTACATGTACAAATAGATATCCAATGGAAATTCTTATCACCACCCAGTACAACTACAATCGATGATGGCAAGATTAAAAGATCCGGAAGACGCGAACAACGTGCACCCAGAGATGAGGAACCTTAGGACAGCACTGATTTAGAATTGTTTCACCGACGGAAATATAAATAGAGCCGAAAAATCAACACAACCTGAAGACAACGAAAAGGAAAAACCGATATAGAACACGTATTTGCCATGCTTAAAGCACCACTGGCAGAATAAGCAAGATAATAAAGAAAAAGAAATTGCAACGATTCTCACCACCCCACTTTGTAGGTTTTATGGTTGTGTTGTTCCACACCAGATACTTGATTATACTTTGTTACCTTTAAAAGTTAATTATACGTTTTAGTTAATGGAAAATTTTCTAAAGCAAATAATAAGCTGCAGTACTTGTTCACGTAAGTCTTGTTTTGATTAACGTGAGTTCTCTTTCAGTGCACCAAAGCTAATTAATAAGTATCTGGTGCGGAACACCACACGACCTTCCAACCTATAACATGGAAATTTAAAAAAAAATTACTTCAATAACATTTTTTAAGGATAATAGTGCAATCTAGTTATCAGAAGTTTATCACTATAATAGGCAACATAGTAAACGCAAAAACAATCATCTATGTCAAACAGATGTTTAATACTTCATGACAGACAGAAGTTAATAGACATCTAGATGCTAACTTAAATTAAAACTAATGAAATAATTTTTTGTAATCGTTACTTTTAATACATAAAGAGAAAAGTGGTATATAACTAAATATATACACTTTTTTATTTATGTATTTAATTTGACATTTGTCAGCAAATATTTCAAAATTTAATTTTTTTCTAATTTTATGTGAACGGTTACAAAAAAATGTATTCGAAACACGTGCGCTGTCACCTTTTTGGTGCTCGGCCATGTATTTTATCCCTCGGCTACGCCTCGGGTAAAAAAGAACAGCCTCGCACCAAGAAATGTGTAAACAGCGCACTAGTTGCGAAATCTACTATTATTTTCAATCTCTTTAGGATAACTATGCAACCTATTTTTTATACCTTCACAACGAAAAGAGGCAACATTGTAAAAACAAAAACAATGATCATGTCAGGTAAAAATTCATAGACATAAATACATGTTAACGCAAACGTAAATTTCAAAGCAGGTATGGAAAAACATTAGTGCGGGTCTGACGTTTAATAAGCTAGAAAGAAACCCAATAAGCATTATCTGAGTGTGAGGAAGACATAATTTTACCGATGTTGCACAAAATATGAACTATTAGGTAAATACTTTACACTTAAAAATTAAATGATAATGCCTCAAACAACGAAGTTTATTGTAATTGCGAATTTACGACATTGTTCGATTACTACTCGTAAGAAGAACCAAGAAGACACTTACGAGAGCTACAAACAAGAACAATAACAATTACAACGATAGCATAAGTTAAGTTTAAGGTTTAGCATTATAATTCCTATTGAAAACCCAGCTATCTTTGAAAATGAACAGAACACACTTTTTTAAAAACTCGAAAACACGCACACACGCATGCACGTACGCACCCACTCACGTACGCAAACACGCACGCACCCACCCACACATACACACACCCACACCCATCCACACACAAAAAAATAAATATCGTAATAACCATAAAGCAAGTACTTTACAACGATTTCTCAAACACAGATAGTTTCAAAAACCGGACTAAATCAGTGCTTCCCAAATTCCATAACTAAATATACTTAAATAATATTCTACAATGCTACGAATACAATACAATTTCCATGCAAGTAGACAAACTAATTGAAACATGATTAATGCGTTACCATAGTAATGCAGAATTATTAACAGTAATGTTAAATAAGTATTTAATATATCACAACGCTATTTTTGTATTCGCGATTATCGTAAAAATATACGTACTGTACGTGTGCGTGTGCGTGTGCGTGTAGGTGTGCGGGTGTGTGTGCGTCTGAGTGAGCGTGTACGTGTGGGTGTGCGGGTGCGTGTGCGAGTGTTTGTGCGTGTGCGTGTGCAGGTATTTGTGCGTGTGCGTGTGGGTGTGCGGGTGCGTGTGCGTGTGAGTGTGCGTGTATGTGTGGGTGTGCGGGCGTGTGTACGAGTGTCTGTGCGCGTGCGCGTGTGAGTGTGTGTGTGCGTATGCGTGTGCGTGTGCGTGTACGTGTACGTGTGCGTGTACGTGTTCGTGTGCGTGTGCGTGTGCGTGTGCGTGTGCGTGTGCGTGTTCGTGTGAGTGTAAGTAGTGATCAGGGGCCGGTTCTCGACCAATTCAATGTCACTCGCCCTCTGGTGGTGAGAAATGTGAGCTTTTGGATCTATTCAAGGTCAAACTTTTGGCGGAACATTTAAATTTTTGGTCAAACGCTTTGGCGGGAATTTTGTATGTGTAATAATAGAAATTGCAATATCATCATTATATTACAATTCTTAGAAGTCTACAAATAGAGTGGTAAAGGTGAAAGATTATTGACCTGTAGGGTTATCGCATGATATTTCTTAGAAGTATAAAAATAGAATCAATTCATGGAAACAAGAAGAATGCGAGTTTTTGTCTATGCTAAAAAGTAAACCAAGGTATAATGGTGCTTATATTAGCAGGGTTAAACCAAAGCACCTATTGCAAACTCTTTAAAAGTGCATGTGACCTCGAGATATCAAAAAATTATAAAGCGATTAATGTGGATGTAATTAATACTAAGTATGGTGAACGTATAGTGATGGAAACGGTTGATTTTAAATATATATTACCTCAACGCTTGTAAGGGTATTTGAAAGAAGAAACTCGAATGCAAGAATTTAAAACGCAGCTAAACACGAGGGATGTCTTCATTAGTAATTTGGGTTCAGTCGGGAAAACAACAAACATAACGTTTTGTATTTAATAGCAGTGCCACAACCTCACCACATGATTTAACTAAAATCATTTCTTCAACAGCACTTAGTCTAGTGCAATTGCAATCAAGTACAGTCGTTATAATGTAGGCAGCAGTAACATCATTTCTGGAACGATCCAAACTCAGAAGTTCACCGTTATATATGGATACCCCACATAGTTGCAGTAACAATATGAATAATAGTTTTACCTTGTGATAATGTAGTGTTGGATATGAAGGAATGGAATGAGCTTTATGATAGAATATTTCGCCAAATGAAAAACATTGCAATTAAGTAGTAATTGATATAAGTTTATGGATTTACAATTTTTCCGATCCCAATAAATTGAAAGTAAAACTGATTGGTCAAATTTAAACGAGGATTAAGATACAATCTTTGATTAACATTATGAATCTCTATCTAGCAATACTGGTATTTATTACAATTGGGAATTGATTAAAAGCATATTGACATGAATTTGGAAAACTGGTTGTTTTATGAAAAGTCTACAACTGCTGTTCTTGCACATTCGAAATTCACATAGTAAAGTTAAGAACTATTCAATTTAAAGGATATAATAAGCTATAGATTGTACTTTCTTGAATCTTACAATCTGGTTGTTTTTTAAATAGTTCATACAACAAGTAGTTGATTACCGTCGTTTTCGTAAAAGAGTTCGTGGTAGGATGATGACATTTATAAAGACATTGTGATGTTATAAATGCTAAGATATTATTAATTCACATAACACTGTATGTTTAATGGAAATATTGTATTATGGTCGTGCATATCTAATGTATAGCATTTACTGAATAATGAAATAACTATGATTTGTTTTTCTCAATTTAGGTACAAATACGTCGTTTTATCCATCCAGGTAAACAATGTTAGTTAAGAAGCGAAAGAGTGCAGGTGATGGTGGTTTATTGAATTCTCTAATCAATAAACTTCCGTTTGAATTGCATTTACAGCCATGAAAGCAAACACAAATTAGGAATGGGGTGTAAACGTCGATCTAATCTGAAGAAGAAGAAAAAATGCAATGGCGGAAATTTATTGCATTTACGAAAATCAATAGCTAAAAAAATTAAACCTAACGGAAATACACAATAAAGTCAGCGCTTTCAACGGCAAAACGAGTGGTAAAAATTTTAGGAGGAAAGAAGAACATTAAAGTTCCTTGAGTAATTCCCCTACCTATACAAGGAGGGTTTTTACCATTTCAGATTCCGTTATTCGCAGGATTATCAGCATCGGTGCTTAAGCTGGCGGTCCATCAGGAATTTCTAAAGCAGTCAATGATGCTAAAAATGCTAAAAAACTGCCAGAAAGACATAGCGCCATAATCGCATGATGGAATCGATCGAAATAGGCTCCGTGAATGATAAACGCGGCGCACTGTATCTAAAACCAAACCAATCTGGTGGTGGTGCGTTATCCTTGAAACAGTTTCCAAAAAACTGAATAGATTATGCGAAAGACCGTTAACGGATATTGATTTAAAGAAATGCACCAAAAATGTACCCTACTTTAGGGATATTTTTATGAGAGATAGCATGCCTAAATTACCACGGAAAAATGAATCTGGAATTATTAAACAAAGAGGACCGGGTACACATTAGGTTTGCTACAAAAAACGTGGTAATAACAAGGTATAGTATTACGATACTTTCGGTAATCTTCGACTACCAATCGAAGTGATTAACTACTTTCAGGGGTGTAAAATATATTATAATTACAACCAAGAGTTTAATACAATTATTTGCGGACACCTATGCCGACAATTTTTATATAAATAATCAGCACAACATCAAATTTTCTCAGTTATGTCAATAACATTCAGTTTAGGAGGTGTTGGTAACACAGCTAGCTACAACTTCTATCCACCGATATAGCTAGATTTGGAAAAGAAATACGGTGTTGGATTGGTTGGATTTTACGGCTGCAACAGCATTAGAAACATTTATATAGGCAACGATAGATATTGTTTTAGAACAAATCCAACTCATTTGAAAGTGATTAATATTCCACACGGTGCATATGAGTTAGATGAAATTAGCGATTAACTAAAATCTGAAATACCCACAGAAAAGTTTATCTTTAGAGCAAACAACAATACACTTAAATGTGAGATAAACAGTTCATTTGAGATTGATTTTACTAAAGAACATAGCATTGGTCGCATACTAGGGTTTGAGTTTAAAATAATAGAACCAAATTTTTTACATACATCCGCGTTAGACATCCAAATACTCAAACACACTAATCTATACGCAGAGTGCAGCATTATAAAGGTACCTTATCGAAACGGGAAACCTGCTAAAGTATTTTATGAGATGTTTCAGTTCCACCAGGTTATCGTCTACATAAAACTCCAAGCATACTCATTATTTAGAAGTAAACACTGACATAAAAACTATATCAACTTAAAGAAATTGTGGATAAATTAGTACCATGTGCACATTACAACAATAATTAGAGGCTTCGATGACCTTTAGCACCTATAGCACAAAGAAGGCTGCAATTGCGGAACGTGTTATCAGAACCATTAATGATTCTCTGTATAATTCATTCAGCCTACACGGTAAATACAAATGGATTGATACAATTGATGCCATAACTATGGATTGTAACAATCGTAAGCATAGAACTTTCGGAATGAAGCCCAAAGATGTAGGTAATCATACAACGCTACAGGCTTACACTCACATAAAAATATTCGATAGGAATCGATATTCTGTGCGTGATATAGTACGAATTAGCAGATTCAAAAATATTTTCGCCAAAGGATGCACACCCAATTGGTCTAGTGAACTATTTAAGATTGTGAAAGTTCGCATTACTGACCCCACTACATACATGCTGGAAGACATGAAGGGAAAGCCTGTACTAAGGGGGTTTTATGAACATGAATTACAAAAAACAAAGTATCTTGATGTATATCTAGTAGAAACAGTGCTTCACTCCAAGGATAATAAGTTATTCGCAAAGTGGTGGGGATTGGATGAAAGATCATGGATCAATAAGGATGATACTGTTTTATAACATTTAACCTGTAATTTGTGAAACAAATTTCTTGTGTTAGTTGTATAGTTTGAATAAAAGGATGTAGCTCTTAGACGAAATAAAACGCAAATTTAAATATAAATATTACATTTATTTTTAAAATTTCATTATCTTATAAAGTGAACCTAAAGTACTCTCTATAATCACTTAAATTACTGGATGGCCATATCCCCGAATCTGACCCACACGTCCATCCCAAGCAGGAATTTGAATTTGTTTCACCTTTATTGATGTTGTCTAGTATCCAGAAATAAATTTTGTGGTGCTCATCGTTTTCCCACGGTTGAAACCTATAGTTCATATTTTGTTCTAATAATATTTCAATCAAAATATCGAGGCACTTTTAGGTAGCATAATATGCCGCTTTCTCAATACATTAAGTTATAATAAATAAAGTGTCTTTGTAGGCAATATTTTCTAAGGTAGATTTAACATATGTTGAATCATGAACCTATAATAAATTGTATAGATACATTTTAAGCGGTATGTCACCAAGTACATTCATATCGTCTAAGATTTTTCCTGTCTACTTTATCAAAAGTTAATGAATTGTAGCCTTTATCGGTACACAATTTCATATCATCTAAGATCCTATCTACTTTATCAAAAGTTAATGAGTTGTAGCCTTTATCGGTACACAATTTCATAAAACTTTTAATGGTATCGTCTAATTTAGTTTTTTTACCAAATAATGTCTTAATAATAGCTTCATTTGCACACTTTTTGAATTTATAGCACACCAGTAAAAACACTCATCAGGAATAACAATATATTGTTATGTATTCAGTACAAATAAATAGCTTTCGGGGGAGGACTTCCTCATCAAAGAGCGCTTCAGGTATTTTCTGTAGATTTTATCACTACTGTACCATAGCTCTTCCTGCAATTTGTTTTCAAGACTGTTCATAATGATGAAATTGTTTTCTGAAACGAAAGACGAATAAAATGTTATGTATCAGTGAAATTAAAATTTACCAATTGTTTATCATCATAAGGATTAAGTACTACTTTATTCAGTTTGATTGTAAACACATCATGTTTCTTTGATCTTATCAGATGCTGATAACGCGTTATTACGTCACCATCAAACAAAATATATATAATCATTTATCGTGATCTGTTTGACGCTTGCGCGGGTAGAACCCTTTGATTTTTTTACAACGTTTTCATCAACCATGTAAGCGTACATTTTTGCACGAAGTCCTACAAATTCCAGCATAAACGCGCCATGAGTTTCATCATTCATTGAGCCGGGGACTTTTTTATTTACTAAAGAAATTTTAAAGATATTGTTGGGGATATAATCAGATGTATCGAATTTATCAATGTCCTCTTTAATGCATTCATAGATATCGGGAACTGAAAAGGCGTATATGAGGCTATCCGTATCCACGTACAAGAGCTTAGCATTATTACGAAACTTGGGTAGCGTGTAACCGTAATGAAAATTGTATAAAAAAGTTTTTGAAACGTATAAAACACTGAATCCTGCATATATAGGTTTTGAAATATACTGCTAGCTTATTCATTTGAATGATAAGCATATCATTATCAAATATTGTACAACTATAAAAATTTGGTTTTGCTTTATGTTTACGTACATTTTCCATCAGCTTCCCAAAAACGCTATTAATTATTAATTTATAAATATTTTTATCAAATTCATTTTGAGATTGCTGGCGCATGGTGGTATTTAAATCGATATATTTTTTTAGCCACGGGGCTGTTTAGAACGTAATATACGGTGTACCTTTACCAACTTTAATCTATGTTTTAATTACACTTTCAAATTTCTGTAATGAATTACATAATTATGTTTAGGATACAATGTAAGCAATAATTTCTTCATTTTGGAATCAGATATGGGTGGTACCATATGTTCGGGTGCCAATGGCATATCACTGTGACTCTCATGTAATTTTATGTGATAGTCTAAATCACACTCGACTATATAGCCAATTTCCGAATCATCGGGATGGTTTATTAAGTAAGTTTCAAAATTATCAACAAATGAAAAGTCGCCAAATGGTATATGTTCTGACATGGTGGCTCCATATAAATTATTTACGTCGTAGTACATTAAATACACACTTTCGGAAGTGGGATCAAAATTTTCCCTCATCTACTTATTGTTCGCTTTAGCATATCGATTAGAACATTGAGCGACACCACCTCTAATTCCTCCCTCAATAGATATTAGCATATCAATGTCTGTAAATAGTTCTAACTGTACTTGTGTAATTTTAAGGATAGCATCGAATGCCAAACCGGGGGCTGTATAATAGTGCAGAGGATCAGGTTTGTAAGTACTTAAACAAGTTTGTCGAAAGCTTTCGAAAATGTCTGCTAACAGTAGAACGTCCGTTTTTAGATACAAATCCGAGTAATCCCCTAACGATTTAATATTAAACCTGTTCCAAACAGGTGCATTGATTCCCTCATTAGCGAGATGACTGAAAAACGCTTCCGTGGAAGGGAGTCTGGTCTCGCCTAATTCATCCCAAGTATCGAGATATTTATAAGAAAACACACCTTTACTATCTAGTATCGAAAATTCTTCGGCACTGTTACAACTAGCGTGAGTTTTTTTTTACTATTTTCCAAACAGTCCGACAACCTTTCGATACTACTACTCATAAATCTGAAAGAGTCAATATATCTAAACCTAATTTTAGTGCCTTGTATTACTTTTGTGAAAAAAATTTATCTTTCTTTGTTTATGGGTAGCGGTGAAATCGCACCAGGAACAGAGACCAGTTCTCTAATGAGGAAATGACTGTCATAACCTGACAAATTATGAATCACGACTGGTAGAATTTGGGAGTCTTTATAGTTTAGGTTACAGTTCTAATGTAATGCTCCCTGAAATGGACCAGTGAAATGGTTATGAACCCTAACTTTTGTATCATAATCAGTAAATGGTTTTTCGCAAATGTGGCAAATCGTGGTGCTTTCAAAGTGCTTAACCTGATGGTGAGTTAAAGTATTCATAGGAATTATTTTATTAATTGTTTCGGTAGTCCAATGTGCAATACTTTGAAGCTCTTTAAAAAACCATTGAATTCAATCGTTTCCTCTACAAAATCTAAAAGTCTAAATCGTGATAAAGAATCATTGTATGAACACTTCAAGTAGTAAGCAATGCTGAAGGGTATATGTCTGGAGTGAAATATAGTATTATTATCGATGTCCGTTAACTTTGTACACTTTACCAAAATACTTTCTAAAACTGCATACATTACAAACGGCACCTTTTCCTGGAATGTGAAATTTTTGAACTGCAGAAACTTTTCTGCTTCTGTAGATAGCTTGACAGAGCATCGATTAAGTTGATGAGATTGAGTGATGTGTTTTTGTAGAACGCGATCTGAAGAAAAATGGTTCAAACATCAATAACAAGTGAATGTATTGTGCTCCTTATTCGACATTTGTTGAAAAAAAAAGCCAACATATTTTAATCCACGTGAAATGATAAACAGTATTATTTTTTGTATTAATAACACCCGCAGCTTGATAATTAGCAGAAAGTATTAAAAGATTTATAGGTTCCCTAACACTATTTTGATTTTCACTTGCAAAAAAATTAATGGAGAGGTTGTTTAACTGTTTTTTACATCATCTAGTATAATGGGGAAGGGAATTGAATCATAATTCAAAGCATCCTCAAAATGAGGATAACTGTAAACTCTATCTGAATGATGTTGCACGGGATATAGTACCGAAACAACGGCCCACAGGAAACAATACTCATCGTCATTCTTAACATTCTCTACCGCATGCTTTACTGCTATGAAGTAGGGAACTTTAACGTAAGTTGAAAGGCCACCTCTAAATGGGACATAGCTATTAATATTCACCTTTATATGTAATACTTCGTGTAATGCCCAACCGGAATCTCCATTTTTTTTTGTAATTTATAATAAACCACTATACCACTTACGTAAATTGGTCGCAATATTGATGACATAATTTTTTATGGTAAAAGTATTCAACTCGATAACGTGATTTTGAGGATGGATAAAATTGCAGACTAAAAGGACGTTTACCTTTAGCATCGATTGCCTTAGCATTAATTTAACCTTCCGTGCAAAACTGTTGCATTCATTTTGTAAAAAAAATAAGAGGATCCTTGATGTTTGCCATTTTGACTATAATTCCGTAAGTAACTTACCATTAAAACATGAATATAGAGAGTACCAACTTAATTTAGGTGTACGCTTTTTAGCGACATTGACAAACAATTCCACTACCTGTTTTCTCTGAAGCGTTCTTTAACTGCATAACTCTTATAAGGAAACACTTTAACAATGATAAATTACTTTCAAGTTTAAGCAAATTTTCGGATGTCTCTAAATAAATTTTATTTTGAATTATATCTTCAAATAGCTTAATATTAGTGTTAATTATACGGTTGTGCTTTACAAATCCATTTTTGGTTTTCAACAATGGAATAATACTTCTTGTTAAATTGACAATATCACTACTACTGGGTACACCCTTACTCATAGTTACCTTCAAAACTGTATCCAACACTGCAAGAAAATATAAAGCACACGCACTCTCGATTATGTAGTAATGGAAACAAATATTATATTTATTACAACTGATATGTAAAAATTAATAACTTAAGTAACTATAGAAGTACTTTAGGTATACAATTGCAATTCTACTCGGGAGTGCAATATACTGACTGGTATAAAAATTCTCTTTACCTGCTTATATAGTAATACAAACCCAGCATTTAAGGTTAAAACTGGTTATAACTTGTTGCAAGATCTTCAGTGTTCATAGACAGATGCATAGATTACACTTTGTAGCGTTTACTGGGAATATTTGATAACCTTGACATCAATACTGTTATCATGGCTTATGCTGCATCACCTTTGCTTGCAGAGGTCATGCATTGCACTTTGTGGCGTTTACTAAGAATATGCATTAACCTAACCTTGATGATAGCATGGGAAATGCTTTCTCAAGTCTAGATTATGCTGCATTCATTACAGTTCGTCACCTTTGCTTGCCCAGGTCAGTTCACTGTACCAACCACTTCCACTCGTTATCAATTTTGTTAACGTCAGCAGATATATGTGTATATAATGTTAAAGTTTTAATTGAATACTCATTAATTACTCACCATTAGTAATGGCTTTATCCAGAAAACAATCTAAACTTTCACTAAAAAGGCAGGAAAAACCTTGTATTTTGCATGATGTTTTGGTGCTCCCATCAAATAACCCCGCAGAACCAGCACCCTTTGAAGAGACCATCCCCATCATCTCGATTAATTTTAATTAATATTATAGCTTCCTTTTATTAATTCATAGAGAATTTTTACTACAAATAAAATTATTCATCTTTTCAGCATAACGCCAGCAACCACGGTTATAGCAAAACCCCAACAACCACCACCGTTGCGAAACATACAATATGGAGGAAAAAATTTGGCTCTTATAGAAGGGCACCTCACACAGCAGGGTGGTGAGCAGGACCCACCAACCCTTCAGGCCTTTAGAAAAAAAAGTATTCGGTGGTTACTAAAACTTCACAATGACTATATTAATAGTGAGGTGGTGGCGATGGGGCGAGTGGAAAGACTGAATGAATAACTGGTGGAGGCTAACCAAAATTTAGAGTGTGTGAGGTAAAATATTGTAAAGACTGAAAATATATTACGTACGATGGAAGGGATGGATGTGTGATGTGTTTAATATGCTTCGTTGTAAAAAATAAATGTAAAATTTTTTTTATATTTCTATTATTTCTAGTGAAATATTCTCATTATCCAAAAAAATTTACTACAGCTAAAAGAATGTGAGTGAGGGTTTAATTTGCGCTAGAAAAGTGAAATGATCTAAGTTAAGGAAATAATTGAAAACATCTGGAAGTATGACTTACTCATGTATAAATATCTACATCAAAGTAAAGCAGTCATTTTTTTGCAAATTTTAAGTGCATGTCGCGTTACAAATTTATTTATTGTAAAATATCATGCATATAAAGAGATTGGATTGTGAAAATATTTTACAGTTGAAAGTGAAAAAAAGCTTGTGTTAAATAAAAGTCAAAACAGTTTCCAAAAGCATGTAAATCTGAAAACTTTACGCCATGTATTTATGCAATACAAATGATACAATTGCATTCATACATTTGCAAATTCCGTTTCAGAATTCTAATGTGAATTGGTGACTAAGATAAATATAGAATGTTCGCATTTACACCAGAATAAAATGCTTTCAAAACAAAATAGCTGCGTTCATTATCTTACAATTCTTCAAGCAGTAATATTCATGCTCCTGAGCTTGCGTAAGTACAAAAGTTGTGTTTTAATTGCTTTTTGTTGTTTTAAAATGGAATTGGTTGATTTAAGGGTCATTTTTTCATATGTTGATAAATTTATACATGAAACTGATAAATTTCCACTTTTAAAACGCAACTGCGATGATAAAAGTTAGGTACAAATTTTAAATTCTCAGTAGCGGATTTTTTGTAGGACATTATTTATGCCTTCCCCCACATCCCTACTTATACCCTGAGAAAGCGGACCTCCACATTTTTCCATAGATATGCACATATGTCTTTACTTACATCACACACCTTCAAACATACATCACCTTTATAGTACACGTCTATCGTTTACACAAGAATAATTGCAATTATGCATTTGATTCTAGAACAATACTTGCATTTCAAGTGAAATATAATATTACAAATCATACTGATAATACTATATGGGCAACGCGTTTTACAATTGCAAGATTTTTACTCATTACGAGTACAATTCATTTAAAATGGGCTGTAATTGAATATTTTAATGTAAAATGTCCAAGGATGCATTTGGGAGTTAGTATTACTTTATTTCATAAAAAAATCGTTAGAATTTTTTTTAGAAAAAAAAAACATATTACAAATACTTTACAAATATATTAAACAGTTATTATTTTACATCACATTTCCTATTGATATTCAATTAATTTGGAAAATATTAAAAATGTAAAGATAAGTTTTATATCGAATTGTGATCTATAATATTTCACAGTTAAGGAAGGCTTTCTTTAATAAAAAAAAACGTTAGAATTTTTTAGATGAACAACATATTACAAATATTTCCGAAATAAATAAAGGATTTTATTTTACATCAGTATTTATCTTAAAAATGTATTGATTTTGTACAGTTTTAAAATGTGAATATAAATTTATGCAAAATAACACGAGAGTATTGCTAGTTGAACATTTAAGGTTAAAACTTTATTATTATGCTCTTCTTATCTGCTTAAAAAATACTTCTATCACCTACTAGGGGTAGCTTTTATAATAGGGGTAGCTGTCCCAATTTGATATATGTGTTAGGTACGTTTAAAAGTCGACGGGGATTGACTTTTTGTTTGAAAATCTGCTTAAAAAATATTTCATATCACCTACTAGGGGTAGTTAAAATTAAAGGATTTTCCTAACGTCACAATTTTGATTCTTTATTACATATAAATACAATAACTCATCTTAACACTACAACATATTA
>JARFJB010001383.1:0-110000 GCA_036346205.1 Vesta saturnalis | reverse complement strand
GTAGGGTATGTGCCAGGCGACTGAAGTGTGACTTAATCCCTCAAGTTTCGGCTTTCAAAATTAAATCATACACTTCACTGTTTTGAAGTGTAATATACTATTCCACTACTTAATCATAAAATGGCCTTTAATAAACAATATAACATTGAACACATTCAACTTGAAGTATATCCGCTACACAGAGGCAGATATCCACGATGTTTTTTTAACGTCTTGACTTTGCGTAAAATTAAATTTGCGTGACGTGATTGGAGCTTTCTGCGTTATGTATCTATATAAATGGTTTCACAATAGTTTGCGCTAAATATGTAAGTTATGTGATATGTTTGCTTCTTCCTCTTAAAATGCCATTATGTCAGTATATAAACCATAATATTGCAATACGTACATTCTGTTTTATATAAGTTCGGTATCAGCGATTGTACATAAATTTATGTAATAATGAAACGCTAGATGATCAATATCTGTATAACACACATATTATTATTGAAGGCAAAATGTATGTGAAACATTGCGTTGGCACAAAAATGACAAATAAAGCAAACGAAGGTTATATAGTTCAGATATCTTTTTGGGCATATAACATATCCACGCCATTACGGACGCATTCGCAAAAACTTGATATCATATTTTATGGTTTTTTTCCTCCTTTTACAGCTACAAAACGATGGTGAAGTTATAACATTAATCGTTTTTCGTGTTAACTCTGCACGTAATAAATTAAATACAATTTTAGGATATCATGCAATATTTCTCAAAAATTTGAATAAGTATTAAACTTTGGGAATACACGAGACATCTATTTTAGTTTTATAAAGGAATACAAAATGATATTGTGTGAATACGTAAACTACCCTCTCACGTTTTTGACGATAATTCACATGAATAAGACCGCCCAGTTGAACTAACCTTCACTAAATTTATTGCTCTCATACCGATATAAATCAATTAAAACTCGTTTTATGTGTTATAGAAAAAGTATATAAACGTTGAAAAATCAGACATATCCATCTTACGTTTCAGTACATCTGAATGACGTTCGAAAACGCAGTTTAAATTCACAACAAACAATATTTTATCGTACGATTGGTTCACTAGTTTAGCTTTATTGTTTTACGATAACAATGGGTACAATATTACATGACTTGGCTTTTAGAAAGTTGTAGTTCCTCATTGTTGCATTTGGTAATATTTAAGACAAATCGATTTATAAAGGCACCGTCTTTATACTTGTTTGTTTTAGTATTTACTTTTTTTCGTCTAAATTTAGGTTTATTTGTTTTAAAAAAGTCATAGTACTTTTCATACAACTGCTTTTATCGTACTCTCACGTTGTTATGAATTACAACATACGCTGGATTTGATGTGATTTGTATTTTTTTTATTACAGAGTATTCTGCTCATGTGAATTCAAAGAATTGTAATTGGGCTAATTAGAAACCAGCAATTAAGAAACGAATATCTTCCTTTTAAATGTCCTATATATATATATATATACAGTGTGACCCATTTCAAATGGAAACCTCTCTGTAAAAAATGTATTTATAATCCTATGTTAACGCTTTTTTTTTTAAATGATAAACCATCGAGAACTCCACTTTATGACAAAAATTTAGAGATAAATTTAAATTTTCAAGGCTTTCTATGATTTATTTTCAATGTCGAAAATGGACAAATTTGATTAGCGATTTTTTTATTGAAATTTTAACTACACCACTGGATTCAGTAACCTCTCATATGGGTAAATCCCAAGTTCCATGAAAAAAAATTTAAAAATGACAGACCTATGACAAAATTAATGTAGGCAGTTGTGCGACACATTTTGAATGGAAACACCCCTGTAAAAAATGTGTCTATTATCTGATTTTGATGGGACTTTTTCTAAAAGATACACCATCAAAGACTCCACTTTGTGACAAAAATTTAGAGATAAATTTAAATTTTCAAGGCTTTCTATGATTTATTTTCAATGTCGAAAATGGACAAATTTGATTAGCGATTTTTTTATTGAAATTTTAACTACACCACTGGATTCATTAACCTCTCATATGAGTAAATCACAAGTTTCATGAAAAAATATTAAAAAATTACAGATTTGTGACCAAATTAATGAAGGCTCATAGTAACTTTTGCTTGATTTTTTCTAAAAATTGAAGTAGCCCATAAAAAATAAACAAAAGAAAGATAAATTAGTGAATAGTTCTAATAATTTGACGTTTTACTATAAAATTTGTTTTCCATGGCCCTCTATTATTATCTGCCATTACTCAATAGAAATGTAAATCAAGTAAAAGTTGCTTTGAGCCTACATTAATTTTGTCACAAATCTGTCATTTTTCAATATTTTTTCATGAAATTTGGGATTTACCCATATGAGAGGTTACTGAATCCAGTGGTGTAGTTAAAATTTCAATTAAAAAATCGCTAATCGAATTTGTCCATTTTCAACATTGAAAATAAATCATAGAAAGCCTTGAAAATTGAAATTTATCTCTAAATTTTTGTCATAAAGTGGAGTTTTCGATGGTTTATCATTTAAAAAAAAAGCGTTAACATAGGATTATAAATACATTTTTTACAGAGAGGTTTCCATTTGAAATGGGTCACACTGTATATAGTGTACGTTAACCAGAATTTTGTGCTTTATAAGTGTGCAATACTGGCATCATAAGATGCGCTAAGTGCGTCAGATGCCGCTAGTGTCACTATGATATTTGAAAATTTTGCACATGGATGTGGCATCAACAGTGACACAACTCCAGTATGCCTCTTGCACTGTTGGAGTATGAATGTCGTTTCTAGTGCATTACTGACACATTTTGAGTTGAGCCATAATTTTTGTTACATTTCATACGTCAAGAGTGACACATTTAGAATTGTGCTAGTATAAACCATTAGTGTTGCCAAGTATGTATGGTGTGTTGCCGTAACAGTGACACATTAGAGTTGTGCCAGTATGAACTAACTTTAGTGCTAGTGAATTTTTCTTTGTGTCGGTATTTCTGTTATACACGATACCCATTTGAAGTTAAACACGCCGATAATAACATGGATTTGAAAAAAGCAGAAACCAGAGGTGGGAAGTTGTCTATATTGTGAATAAGGTTGGTATTTAATATTTATTGCCTTCTTTATCATTTTAGAGTCCTTTTGTTACGTTAAATTGTTATAGATTACAGCACGTACCTGGCGAAAATATCCAATGTAGAAACAAATTTAAATTCTGAGTCAGGTATTAGGAAGGATAAAGAGTTAACTGCAGATTTTGAAAGCCCGAAGGTATGTTACTGTCTTTTTTTCGTATATTCGCCTTCTTGATTCCGTAAATTTTGCAATAACTTTTCTTGCAGTTGTTGTCCTAAATATAAATAAAACATAAAACTCACTTCATTCGGGCGTTTTGGACAGTATTACCTTTGATGCTTCTGAAAAAACTGAAGGTACCTTTATTTCCTCATATTTTTTGTGATGATTTTTGAAAACTCTTTCTTATGCAATATTGTATTCGTGATTTGAAAAATTTCATTGCAGAAGTTGCTACAAATGTTCCAGAAAGTTCTTTTGACCAAATAGTTGAGCAGGTAGCGGTTAAACCGAATGTGAATGTACTGGCTAATGAGCAAGTAATGCAGGTGATTGAATCTTCATTATCGAGTTCTTCATCATCCGATGGAGATCCGTCTACATCAGATGATTCACAGGAAGATCCTGATGATACAAGTTATTCATCAACGTGTTCATCTAGCTCCAGTAATGTAACAGTGAATACCAATACACACCAGTTGCCTGTGGAACCAACCATTGTAACAAAAATTAAAACTAGAAAAAGGAAGGCTGTTCCACTACAATGGGAGCGTAATCAGCCTAAGATTCTGAGAAACAGCGGAAAATCTTATCGTACGCTTGAAAAAGGCTTAGTCATAGCTCCGAGGCAAATTAGACCACCTTGTGGTACAAAATATAGACAGAAATGTACTACAAAATTTTCTGAAGAAGAAAGGTTGGCATTATTTGAAAAATATTGGGTAATGGCAGATTACCTTTATTGCTACTGCAATGCAGGATATTACTCCTAAATATAGATACCCGCGTTTACTTGAAGAAAAAGAAAATCGAAACAATAACAATGCTTTTTATTTTATAAGAAATGATATCAGAACAAGGGTTTGCAAACAGTTTTTTACTGCCACCTTGGGCATTACTAACCGTTGTATTCGCACTGTAATTACAAAAATGAATGTAGGTACTTTAGTAGAGGAAAATAGGGGCAAACACGAAAACCATAGGCTTATAGCGGAAGATATTAAAAATGGTGTTCGTGCACATACATCTTCAATCCCTACCATCGAAAGTCACTACATGCGTGCTCATAGTGAAGAAGTCTATATTGAAGGTAACAAAACAATTGCCGAGTTGCACAGAGACTATAAAGCCAATTGTGAAAGACAAGGAAAGCCCTTTGCAAATCTCGCTATGTACAGAAACATATTGAACTACGAATTCAATATAGCATTTTTCGTCCCTAAAAAGGACCAGTGTCAAACATGCGTGGCTTTTCAAAATTCAAGCGAAGAAGAGAAGATAAATTCTCAAAGTGAATATGCCTATCATTAAAACGAGAAAAAGCTTAGCAGAGAGGAAAAAGAAAAAGACAAGCAGAAAATTAGTCAGTTTTATCAAGTAGCGTGTTTCGATTTACAAGCTACATTGCCAACCCCTAGAGGAGAAGTCTCTTCGTTTTATTATAAGTCGAAACTCTCCACTTACAATTTCACAGTGTGTAATCTCCTTTCAAAAGGACAAGGTCCTGTAAATTGTTATTTGTGGCATGAAGGGGAGGGAAACAGGGGTGCTATAGAAATTGGCTCTTGTTTGCTACATTTTTTAAAGGAGAAAGCCGATGCTGTCAATTCTGAGCATCTAGAAATTGTGTTTTACTCTGATAATTGTGCCGGCCAACAGAAAAATAAGTATATAATTGCTATTTATTTATACGCTGTATCAAACTACAAAATCAAGCCGATAACACATAAATACCTTGTGATGGGCCACACCCAAAATGAAGGGGACAATGTTCATTCGTTGATAGAAAAGAATATTAAAAGATCGCTAAAATCTGGCCCAATTTACACACCAGCACAGTATGTAACATTAGTGTGAACAGCTAGAAAAACTGGTAAACCCTTCGCTGTTATTGAAGTGAGTCATGAGGACTTTCTTAACATTAAAATCTGAACAGACATCCATTAATTTTAACAAAAGTAACAATGGCGACACCTTTCACTTTAGTGATGTTGCAAGATTTAGAGTGGAGAATCAGCATGGAGATCACTTCTTTTATAAAATGTCTTACACAGAAGATGAGTACAAATCGGTTAGTGTCAAAAACAAACGGACAAGAACATCATTACATCCTTTCGAAAACTTTCAGTTACAGAATGCTTATACTGATTCGTTGCCCGTATCGAAAACAAAACATGATGGGTTAATGCTTTACTAAGAACCAACGCAATAAAGAAAAATTATAGTCATTTTTATAGTAGTTTAAAAGTTGGGGCAGATAATAAAAGCTAATGCCTTAAGAATTTAACTCCCCCTCCGGGAATTTGAAGATTACATTTCGTTAAGTTTAAGGATACATTTTTAGGTTGTAGTTCAGGTGTTAAAAGTAGTTAAGTTATATTTTGTTACTAATATAATGAAGTGGTTTTGGTAATGTTACAATACCAAAATGCTGTTCTGTGAGAACAATCAGACTGAAATAATGTTTAAAAATATTTTTATAAACAATAATCAGTATTACTGTTTTTTCTTTAACATTCATGGTATTGCTTTTGTACAACTTACTTTTAATATATTAATTTTCCTCTATTGGTCGTTTGAATTTCCATTTCCCACAAACATTAATAGTACAGGGTTATTACAAATGATGTTCCTGATTTCGATTGCATATGTCACTGGAATATTATGTATTAAAACCATTTTGGTTGGTACCGCTGGAAAGAATAACTCATAAAGTTTTGTTTACATTGATTTCGAAATGTATCAGTTGTTTCTTAAGTCCATTGTTGACAGTTTTGTGCAATGGCTGAATTTGAAAACAAGAAAGCATTTTGTGTGCTAGATTATCACATTAACCAATCAGTTATTAGTGTTCAACGTCACTTTAGAACCAGATTTAATGAAGATCCTCCTAGCAACCACTCTATTCGCAATTTGTAAAAAGAAATCAACTGGAAGGCCGTCAGTGAGCAATGAAGTTGTGGAGCAGGTAAGGGAAAGTTTTACCCGCAGTCCACAGAAATCTACTGTTAAATGCAGCAAAGAGCTCGGTATACCACAGCCAACAGTTTGGAAAATTTTACGTAAACGTATTAAATTCAAACCTTACAAACTTCAACTGCTTCAAGCATTAAACCAAAATGACAAAGTTAAAAGGCTCTCTTTTTGTGAGAGCACGCAAGTCTTGATTGAGGATGAAAACTTTCTACAGCGTGTGGTCTTTAGTGATGAAGCAACGTTCCACTTATGTGGTAAAGTAAACAGACATAATGTAAGAATATGGGGCTCATAGAACCCACACGCTTACATTGAGCACGTGCGTGATTCTCCTAAAGTTAATGTGTTTTGTCCTATAGCTTACAATAAAGTGTACGGGCCTTTCTTCTTTATTGAACAAACAATAAATGGAATGGTTTTCTTGGACGTGATGACGGAATGGCTTATACCACAATTAGAGCAAGATTCCCCAGATTTCATTCTGCAATTGGATGGCGCACCTCCACATTACCACTTGGGTGTTAGGGCTGAACTTAACAATCTGCTACCTGAGAGATGGATCGGGCGCGTTGATCCAAATGATGACGCACTCTTGAACTGGCCTCCAAGATCTCCGGACATCACCCCCTGTGATTTTTTCTTGTGGGGATACATCAAGGATAAAGTGTATACACCACCATTACCACAGAGCATACTTGATGTCCAGCGACGGATTGCCAATGCCATCGAAACAATCAATCAAGAAACTCTCGACAACGTATGGCGAGAGCATGATTACAGGCTTGACATCTGTCGTGTCACAAGGAGCTCCCATATTGAACATTTGTAATTCTGCACACCTGTTATGAAACTTTTTGAGTTTTCCTTCAAATGTAACTATTTTTTATATTTGTAAAACTTGATTTATGTATGCTTGAAATCATGAACATCATTTGTAATAACCCTGTATTAAATCAAAAACTGCATCAAAATGTAAATTTTTTTTTAATTTATTAGTGGCACATTTTACAAAATTAATAAAATTTTTAGGGCAAGGTAAACCACATAATTACTATAATTATCTAGAGGAAATCACAATCAAAATGACCTAATACCGACAGCAATAGTTTTCATTGTGCAGCTAAAAAGTTCTTTTTAATATCCCGTGAACTTTATAATTTCTCACAATGACCGATTTTTGAATTGTGCCACTATTGCAGCCGGTGAGCGATATGTTTCTATTTAGATTTCCGCAAGTATTAATGTTCAAATAAGACACAAGTTTCAAAGAAAAATGTCTTATTATATATATATATATATATATATATATATATATATATATATATATATATATATATATATATATATATATATATATATATATATATATATTACAGACGATCATTGTTAAGCATTATTAGTACCCTCTTGAGTCTGGTAAAACGCTGTTGAGCCGTTCTCGGGCCAACAACGTATATAGTCAAAATATGGGAACTAATGTTGCACATTATAAAAATTAGGTTCGATCCTTCATTGACAGTTTGTGAATGAGCTTGTAGTGCAGAAAATACTAACAGGAAATACAGAAAAAAAGAAAATTATGTTCCACTGTACCCGAAAAGTTGGAAATGGCAATTGTTTATTTCATGTATGCAATGTGTTTTGATAATTAAAATACTTAACTTCTGGGTTTAAATGGTGTATTATTATATTTAAATTTATATAATTCTATACGTTTCGGTAACTCTTACGGTTATCCTCAATAGCAGTAAAACATTTTAAAATTGTTTAAGGTATTAGAACAAATCTATGAAGACGTGTCGTCATTTTTACACCTCCGTATCATTCTTGCTTATTTTGAATTTTAAATTTTTGTGGACAACTTCTGTATGAAGGAGTGATTTTATGCATTTGTGTGTTATAGTACAGCAAGTCCTAGATCACTACGATCAACGAAGATTGAGAAGTAATGAAATACTATAGTTGCTATTGTTTTATCAATAGTAGCTAGGGGAGGGTTGTTTAGGTTTGGAAAAATAGTCGAAATCCAAGTTGGCCGGTAAATGGATGGATGTATGGAGGGACAAACGGACTGAAGTATGTGTGTGTGTGTGTGTGTGTGTGTGTGTGTGTGTGTGTGTGTGTGTGTGTGTGTGTGTGTGTGTGTGATGTGTGTTGTGTGTTTGTATGTTTGTGTGTTTGTGTGTTTGTGTGTTTGTGTGCATGCGTGTGTGTGTGTGTGTGTGTGTGTGTGTGTGTGTGTGTGTGTGTGTGTGTGTGCGTGTGTGCGTGTGTGCGTGTGTGCGTGTGTGTGGTCGTGTGTCGTGCGTGTGTGTATGTGATGTGTGTGTGTTGTGTGTGTTGTGTGTCGTGTGTGTGTGTGTGTGTGTGTGTGTGTGTGTGTGTGTGTGTGTGTGTGTGTGTGTGTGTGTTTGTGTGTGTGTGTGTGTGTGTGTGTGTGTGTGTGTGTGTGTGTGTTTGTGTGGTGTGTGTGTGCGTCGTGCTGTGCGTGCGTGGTCGTGTGTGTGTGTGTGTGTGTGTGTGTGTGTGTGTGTGTGTGTGTGTGAGTGTGTGTGTGTGTGTGTGTGTGTGTGTGTGTGTGTGTGTGTGTGTGTGTGTGTGTGTGTGTTGTGTGTGTGTGTGTGTGTTGGTTTGTAGTGTGTGTTGTGTTGTTGTGTGTTTGTGTGTATGTTGTGTGTTGTTGATGTGTGTTTGTGTGTGTGTGTTGTGTGTGTGTGTCGTCTGTGCTGTGTATGTCGTGTGTGTGTGTGTGTGTGTGTGTGTGTGTGTGTGTGTGTGTGTGTGTGTGTGTGTGTGTTTGTGTGGTCTTTTAGTCTATGTTTTGCGTGTGTTAGTATTATAAATGTAATTTTTTTAATAACTGACATATCCCTACAAGATATAATTTAGGGACTAAGGTATTAAGTGCCCGGGTTTACCATTTGTATTGGTTGGGTCCGCTAGAAAGCTAATTCGTCACCTGGTTCCAGCTTAATTTCAAAATGTGTCAATTTGGATAGATAAAGCAATAAATAAACTTCTAAGTAGTTCATTCAACATCCTTAACGCCACACGAAATTGAAAATGAATCGAGCGAGGTCATATGTATAAAATGTATCCTTCGGTGAGGGGTTTTGACAATTCTACTAGGAGTACAATAAAAATAATTATTTACGAGCAATGATGTGTTCTTTTAAAGTCAATTATAAAATCAAGAATATCATAAAATAAATTACCATTGTACATGTCTTCCGTAAAAAAACTAAAATATTTTTTAAGGTAATTCTTCTGCGGTCTTTTAATTAAGTAGAAAAGCTAAATGTAGTAGTGTTCTGCTAAACTACAAGAAGTTTTGTTGTCTGCAATCACTTTTGTAAGAATTTATTGTTAAGTCAAAATTGCGTGAAATTTGCCCTCTACATCAAGAAATACAGTCTTGACAGTAAATTTTGTAAACTTCGTTTTTTTGCAGGCTTAGTAGAACAATTTTCAAATTATAATCATTCTTTCGATTTTAAAAATCCCAAAATTCTAATGAAAAATTATTAAACAAAAGATATTTTTTAGAAATGATCCAAATTTAGGTAGAGGATTAATAAAAAAACTGATGTTGATGGTTTGAATATCAACTAATACTAGATATTAAATCTATTTACATAAATGTATGGTTGCTAGAGCGTATGTTTGTGAACGGTTGTGTTTGTGGTTTAAAATGTGTGTTACATGTATTACAACATCACCTGTTATTATGTCAATACTATTTGACATAATCTCGATTCGTTTGAGGGCAAAAATGTGGTTCTAGTTAATCAATAAATAAAGATTAGAATTTTCGTAGTTTTATGGCTTTTATGGCCGCATGGCTTAATGCGGATTTTGCCAGCGCTTAATTAATTAATGATATTCTATTTATCTTTATGGGTTTTACTATATTAATGCGTTTCGACGGATATATATCTTGAATTCACGTTGACCAGTATCGCATGCTATATCTAAACATTACTAATTTTGCTCATTTCTGGCTACCTACTTTAATGTACGTTAATGTACTTTAATGACGAATTCATTATAAATGGTAAAGCGATTTCGAAACCCAAACTCCACATTTCCCTGCGAATGTTAACCAAAATTTTTTGTTCTTACATGCTCTTATGCGAATGCTGATAAGAAATTTATACTACAGCCTGTTTAATTCGGGGTAAATTCTAGAAGATAACTGTGTTAATTCGATGGATTTCAATAGTTTCTTTTATACTTTCGTGGGTGTACAGTCCACCCACATATTTACTATCGATTGGGCTTTGTGAATCCAATATTTGCCGCTACATGTCCTTCATACCTGCGAAAGCTGTTTTAAGTTAAATTTCTTTATCTAAATTTTAATAATATGCAAAGAGCCCAACTCGTATAATCATAAAATTTCGTACAACTACATTGATATTAGTGACTAAATTATTTTGTTTTTCAGAATATAATTGTGTTATATTCACAGTGTCTGTGTCCTTAATGTCTGATTTTACTAAAATTTTCATGTATTGTGCTTTTAATTATTAAAATAAGTGATATAGTAATTGTACGAGTCAGAACAGTTGCGTTACTAATATTAATACTGCCAGGGGACGCCGACGTTGTCAGATTGTGAAAAATAACAGTTTGACAATTGTTAATTCTCAGGTTCAAGGGTTATGTTTATTTTACCACAATAATAAAATTTAACTTATTATGTCAATGTGTTTAATGTCAGCAATGCTTGACAATACCGGACAGAATTGCCAACCTGAATCAGTTCTATCTGCATCCTCTCGTACACAATAGGCGGGTTCTAAAGGTGGTAATGAAACATAGTTATTTATGACGCAACTGATCTGACACGTGAAAATTGGTATACAACCCTTACATCACTACAATCAGAAAAACTGCACTATTAAAATATGTCCTTGCCATATATGGTTTCCATTTAAAACTTTGCTTCATAACTTCAAAATTAAACGAATTAAAGCGTGGAAACTTGTGTCTAATGCAGTTCTCTGTTTTGGGAACGTACTGTATTCCCTTTGTCAAGACGAAATATATATATATATATATATATATATATATATATATATATATATATATATATATATATATATGTATATGTGTGTGTGTGTGTGTGTGTGTGTGTGTGTGTGTGTGTGTGTGTGTGTGTGTGTGTGTTTTATTCATAGGTGGCTTTTATATACAAACTCTCTAACTTTACGGCCCAACATGCGGCAACGTTGGGGGGAAGGCTAATAATGCTCAGTAAACGCATACTTCGCACGAATTCTACTTTAATATGAATTCAGTCCCTTCCAGAATACAATGAACAATTTTTCATTATAAATTCTTCAACTTCGTAGTTTTAGCTGCAATTTTGTTTGGTAGGGTGGCTGAAATGTTTCTGAATCTGTTGTTTTTGCTCCTTGGTCCACCGTACCTTAATAACTTTTTGTTTCTGTTTTGGCGGTTCACCATCGGCTGAAAATATACAATAAAATTCAAAATAAGTTAATATGTAAAGGGTGTCCCAAAATTTACGCAAGATTTGAATTTGCTGCCATTTGTGCAGTAAAGTGTTGGCAACCCTGAAAAATAAACAGTTTAACAGCTGACAGTCTACGGTTAGTAAAAATGGAGCGTTACACGACAGAACAACGTGTTTTCATTGTTGAAGAATATCTCAAAAATAATGAAAGTTTGGCGGCTACAGTTCGAAAATTTCGTACAAAATACGGTCGGAATGTTCATTTAACTTCGTCAACTGTGAAGAGAGTAATTGAAAAATTCAGGAAGACTGGATCTACTGGTGATGCTAAACATTCTGGTCGTCCAAAAACAAGCCGTTCAGATGTCAATATCGAAGCAGTGCGTGACAGTGTTGGTGAAAACCCAAGAACATCAATTCGACGACGTGGACAAGAACTGCAAATTTCAAGAAGCTCTCTACAGCGTATACTCACTGAAGATCTGCGGCTCCATGCCTACAAAGTTCAATTAACACAAGAACTTAAGCCTAATGACCATGCCCAGCGAAGAGAGTTTGTTGAATGGATTATCGAACATCAACAAGTGGACCCTGATTTTTCGAAAAAAATCATCCTAAGCGACGAAGCACATTTTCACCTTGATGGCTTTGTTAATCGACAAAATTGCCGCATTTGGGGTTCAGAGAACCCACATGTGATTGTCGAAAAAAAAAATGCATCCACAACGTGTCACTGTTTGGTGTGGATTTTGGGCTGGAGGCATTATTGGACCATACTTCTTCGAAAATGAGGCTGGTCAAGCAGTGACTGTTACTGGTACTCGATATCGCGACATGATAAGAGAGTTCTTTCTCCCTCAATTGGATGATATTGATGTGGAGAACATGTGGTTTCAACAAGACGGTGCCACATGCCATACAGCCCGTGAAACAATCCAATTACTGAATGAGACATTTCCTGGTCGTGGTCTCTCTCGTTTCGGTGATCAGAGTTGGCCCCCTAGATAATGCGATTTAACACCATTGGATTTCTTTTTATGGGGTTATTTGAAATCAAAGGTCTACGCCAACAAGCCCACAACAATCCGTGCGTTGAAGGAGGAAATTCAACGCTGCATTACTGAAATTGGGCCACATTTATGCACAATTGTCATGGAAAATTTCGACAAAAGAGTGCGTATGTGCCAGCAAAGCCGTGGAGGGCATTTGCCCGATGTGTTATTTCATACATAACCCTATTGTGTGTACTTTATGATTCATTAAAAAAATAATAATTTAAAGAAAAATAAATGTGTTTTATATTTAATTCAAATTTTGGGACACCCTTTATAAATTATACCTGAATCACTTTCACATCTTGAATCGGAATTAGGTTTCTTTGTTGATTTACCGGAATCCGGTGTCATTTTACTTCCTTTGGAAGTTTTGGCTAAAATGAGTCAATGAGATACTTTCAAAATAAGGTAGAGAAAAACACACCTAAACCATTTACGCTACTTGTATCACAATTAGATGTCTGTTTCGCTATTTAGGAATCACGTGTATTTTTAATATTTTTGAGGAACGATTTACTTGCTTTGGATGTCTCCGCTAAAATTAAGAAACCATCTTAGATTATCAAAGGAAATTACCAAGACACATTCTTAGAACACTTCCTCTACTTGTGTCGCAAATAGATATTTTAGATGCTTCGCCGCTTTCGATATCTGATTTACTTGAGTTATATGTTGAAGCTAAAATACGAAAAGAGGATATATGAATGAGAAAATAGATCTGGTAGTACATACCACCGTTGTTACTAATTTTCCTGGCATTAGATATCCTCATTGGTCTATTACGGTCAAGCACACATACGCATACACGCACACACTCTCACAAATTTATTAGAGCTACAATAAGTACTAAAGAAAAATAATTTAGTTATATCATTTTGTCGGTTGCTGGGAAAGCTGACGTACTTGCAATATGATGTAATTTCTATTCTCTCGATAATTTTCGTATTGAGGGTCGTTCTTACCGCGTTTAAAATTTAAGTAATTCTTTTTTTTATAATTTAAGTAGCATAGTGGGAGATATTAAGGAATATGGCGAATTTTGAGTAAGGGAGTAATAAGGTCTAGACCAGGATGCTGAGATACCTCGGATATTGCTGTCAACGCAATATCCGCAAAAGGGGTAGTTAGGTGGATGTTTGAAGGAGTAACGTATGCTGGGGCTGTATCGAACTACCGTTGGAGGATGCTCCCCTCTCGCAGATTCCAATAATATATTGGTTCACCACATCCTTAAGCTTTTTTTTGTTGTGTATCGTTTGTCATGATGACATTATTTGACATAGAAATACGTGCTTTTCGTATTTTTCAAGTGCTTAACCATGTTCTACGGACCTGCTGTTTCGCAAATTGGTTTTGCGTATTAAAGTAAACAAGTTCCTAGATTAAAAGATAACTTTTGTGTATATTGCCGACTTCGAACAAATAATGCAAACCGCAGTAAATAAAATCTTTTCGTTTTTTTTTTTGTATTTTAAATTAATAAGTGTTGACAACGTTAACGCTTTGTAAATAACGCAATACCCACAAGTATGATTAAATATTTGAGGATTGACGATGAATCGGATGAAAAATTAGTCATTAGTCAATTAGCAAGCTTATCCATCTTCACAATTTGTTGTTTATGTCCTGAATCTTTATGCGTGTAAATTTTATGTATTGAAAGTTTACATTACCGATATTTTGTATTATTTCCGTTATATTTAATGAGAAGTATTTGTTTATAACGTATGGTATATAATCTTAAACGGCCTTCCAAGCGCTGATTGAATTTGATTACTGTTTCTTTAGATTCCATATTTTGGAATTGCGAATTTTCATGTGTTTTTTTTATGTAATTGCATTGAAATTTAATGTTTAAATGCCCATTGTTAATGTTTATAACTATTCTATTAAGAGATTGGATACTACTGTCACTTCATCCTCTGTACCCACGATTTGCCGACGTAAAGTAGTAAATTGAAAGGTTAAATATTTTTTTAAATTTGGAGTAATTAATTCATTTCATAAGAAGTATCGAGTTAAAATAATGTTGCAGTGACAATCCTCATGTATCGTTCATTTAGACTGTGTTCAATGCTATTAAAGTGATGCAAGTTTTTTTTTGTTAAGTAACAAGCCATTTTAAAAGAGATTTTAGAAATAACGTAACGTGAAGTAAGAATTGAGACGGTCGATGACCGAACAGCTAATTGATTTTGTATACGAGGGTATTGCGAAAAGTTGCTAATAATAAGTATTTTTATAGGTTTCGACCTACCGATTTTAGACATCTTGCTGCCTGATTTGCAAAACAGGTAAGCGAATTTAATTATTTGTTATGGCAACTATGTCACTTATTTTGGAATTTAGGTATTACATCCGGATATCGACGTTTGATAAATTTCATGATTTCATAGATTTTTGTTCGCGTCTGTTCAGTTTGTAGTGAAGCATTTTTTTGTTTCTTTTGAATTCAATAATTAATGGTAGATTATGAAACTAGTTTATAATGCAAGGGATTACAGTATGAATCATATTACGAATGCTATAATCCTGAATTATAAACGAGTTTCATACGCTATTTTATCGTCAACTAGCAGAGTTTAGTTTTCCTATTTCCTTCATTAAAAATTATTAAAAAGCAACATATTCAACGATTTAATGTTGTTACTATGGTTTTCGATATCGGGAATATCTAATTGTACTTATATACTAAATGGCTAAAGTTCCCGTATCTACTTCGTAACTAGGATGACCTTATGGCATAACATTATGGCACACTGTGCGGTAAAGTGATAGATTATTAATAATTTTGACATTCATAATCACAGCATTCTGATACTGATCGACGACAAATTACCATATTGATCAGTAATTTTGGGTTAGTTCAACTAATAATTTTTGCCGTAGGTTTATCGAAATATTTAATGACTTTTGGGATTTATTTCGCATTTTGCAACTTTTATGTATAAAGGACGTTGTTGAAGTTTAAGTGTACTTGGCGTAAAGATATTAGGTAAGGAGTTTTGAGTAGTAGAGTAGTTTATAGTTAAGTGAAGGTTTTGGTTTTCTGTTAGGCCAACATAAGATCTGTTCATGAAGTCTTCCCTATATAAATGCTTTTTCTCCCTATTTTGACGTTATTGGAGTTGTGACGAGTGCACTTCCGTATCTTTTAGTAAGAACCCGCCTACACCACTAACCTATGCCGTGGCACAAATTGCCTTTGCGGGCTGGATGGTCTAGTGAGTATTCAGCCTGTAACAACGCTCACACGCACACACGCACGCACATACGCATAAACTCGCACAACCCGCACCCACACACACCCACACACCATACACGCGCGCGCACAGACACACACAGACATACACACACACACATACACACTCACATACACACACAAACAACACGATCACACACAGACACATCAGCAGACGACACAAGCACGAGGCACAGACACGTACAGCACAACACGACACACACAGACAGACACGACACAGACATAGACAGACACAGACACAGACACAGACACAGACACAG
This sequence comes from Vesta saturnalis, assembly GCA_036346205.1. Lineage (NCBI taxonomy): Eukaryota > Metazoa > Arthropoda > Insecta > Coleoptera > Lampyridae > Vesta > Vesta saturnalis. The sequence goes on along the minus strand of JARFJB010001383.1, from coordinate 93,662 downwards.
ACACAGACACAGACACAGACACAGACACAGACACAGACACAGACACAGACACAGACAAGACAGACACGACACAGACACAGACACAGACACAACACAGACACAGACACAAACACAGACAGAGACAGCAGAGGCACAGACACCGATACACACACAGACACATTCACAGACACAGACACAGATACAGACATAGACACAGATACAGACACAGACACAGACACATGCACAGACACAGACACAGACACAGACACAGACACGACACGACACGACACAGACACAGACACAGACACAGACACAGACACAGACACAGACACAGACACAGACACGACACAGACACAGCACAGACACAGACACACACAGACCAGACACAGACACAGACACAGACACAGACACAGACACAGACACGGACACGGACACGGACACAGACACAGACACAGACACGAACACAGACACAGACGACAGACAGCAGACACGCACGACACACACGACACAGACACAGACACAGACACAGACACGAGACACAGACACAGACACAGACACGAGACACAGACACAGACACAGACACAGACACTGACAACACAGACAACAGACACGACACAGACACAGGACACGGACACGACACAGACACGGACACGAGACACGGACACAGACACGGACACGGACACGACACAGGACAAACACGAATGCACACGACACGGTACACGGACACGGACACAGACACAGACACAGACACAGACATAGACACAGACACAGACTCAGACACGCGCGATTTCGGTGAAGCTTTGTCAAACGTTTTAAAATGAGTCGATTCAGAAAAAGTGAAAAAATTACCTTCTGTAATAGTGTATTCCAAAATTAGATATTCATGTGCTACTCACCAGTATTTAATTATATGATACTATAAGGCCATGATTGGAAACTGTTTACACCATGTTTACTCGGGTACGCAACAGCCTTTATACAGTCTGATTGATTTTAAGTGTCCAAGCATCTAATATTTTATCATAAAAGATAGAAAAAATGTTGAAAAAGCAAAAATACTCTACATTCAATTATTAATAATGCTACATATTCAGAAAAACAAATAATATAAAAACAAAAGAGCATCGCAAGACAAATGATTTTTTTTTAATGGAACGGACACTTTTTTTTAATATTCTGGTAGAGATTTATAGTCACAATATTTTTTTAAAGTTTGTTTTCTGTTTTCCTATAAATACGAACAAAAACAACAAAATTGGAAAAGTAGTCTTGGGAAACAAATGAAAAAGAATTGTCAATATTAGAGCATCGTTTGTGGTAGTGAAATTATTGTTCAGTGCTCATAATATTTCCTGTCACAATGCAAATAAATAATAATTACACAAATAATGAAAAAATGGATATGTTAAGAGTTTTTATTCGGTGCAATGATAATACGCTGGAGGCAAGTGCAATGTATTTAAGTTTGTATCCCGAGCGACGACAACCATTCTCGAAGTTTTAGTGCAAAACCAGTGCAGCAAAGACATCGGCGAGGTGTTATGGAAAATGATGAAATTGTTGTTTTGGCGTATCTTCGAGCGCATCCTCGGTATTCCATTCGCGAAGTGGTGGTTGATTTAGGATTTACCTACTACAAGATATTTTCAATACTTAAAAGCAACAAAATGAAGCCTTACAAAATTAAATAAGTACAAGGACTAAATAACGGAGACCTGCAACGGCGAATAAAATTTTGTGAATGGTTGATTAATCACAGTTATTTAATAAATGTCATAGTTTGGAGCGATGAGTCATGCTTTACAAGAAATGGCATATCCAATAGGAAAAACGAGCACTACTGGGAAGACATAAATCCTAGACAATTACGACCATGCAGATATCAAAATAAATTTTCTGTTAACGTATGGCTCGGCGTTGTGAATGATGTTGTAATGGGTCCTTATTTTTATGAAGCAACTCTTATAGGTGATAGGTACAGGAATTTTTTTATAAATGAATTTCATGACTTGCTGGATGACGTACCAGTAGCTATTCGGCGTGATATATGGTTTCAGCAAGACAATAAGATAATTCAAGAGTTGTTAATGATGTTTTACGTCAAATGTTTAGAAATAATTGGATAGCGGATGGTAGTCCAGTACCTTGAGAATCTCTGAAATCGAATTACTGGAGTCTGCCGTTAAATAACTCCATTCATGTTACAAAAAGCACTCAGAACATTACTAAGAAGAGCCCGACTATGTGTTCAAAATAATGGGGGATACTTCGAACATCTAATTCAGGGTTTTTGTCTTTTTTCACGTGATTCTAAGTTATAATGTAGTGATGTAGTTTGTATCAGTTACAGCTTTTTATTTGTTTCCCAAGACTACTGTTACAATTTTGTTGTTTTTGTTCGTATTTATAGGAATATAGAAAACAAACTTTAAAAAACTATTGCGACTATAATTGCCAAAGTAATAATAACTTATTTGGTACCATTGTAAAAAGAATTTAAAGCTCTTTCAGAATATTAAAAAAAGTGCCCGTTCCATTAAAAAAAAATCATTTGTCTTGCGATGCTCTTTTGTTTTTCTGAATATGTAGCATTATTAATAATTGAATGTAGAGCATTTTTGCTTCTTAAACTTAATCTTTTATTATAAAATATCTACATGCTTGGACACGTTAAATCAATCAGGCTGTATGTATGATTGCAGGATATATATGTTATAAGTACATTTTAGGATTCCCCGCTTCAGCTATGCCTAAAATACTTGCGTATAGTTTTGAGGCACCCCCAAGTTGTTGAAGTATACGGTTTGTATGCAAACGTTTATTTTAAACAAAGACGGCGGCTGAGATGACAATTGTTGGACAAAATTTTTATTTGAATGAAATTATAAAACTGAAAACCAAAATTAATACTTCGTGTTACCTCCTCTGACTGCTATAATTGCGTCTAAACGTCAGTTCATTCCTCATTTTGATAGACTATTGTGAAATATTATTTCATTCCCCTTCCAGAGCACCCCGCAGCTATTGAATAGTGAATTATTTTCCTTATTGTTCTGCCTAATATATCCCATACATCATATGGAATTAATATCTGTACTACGAGTAGGCTAACGCATGATATTTATCTGAGTCTACGCTAAATACTGCCCAACAATTCTTGCAGTGTGGACGGGCATTGTCAAGCATTAAAAGAAATTGGTTATCGTACCATTTTTAAAGAATCATATCACTTAAACCGATAAAGATAGGTATCGAGAAGACTAAAAAAATAGAATGCAAAGAATAAATCACATTTGTTAGAAAAAAATACGCCCTAAAGTTAAGATCGCAAATTTGTTTCACAAACCTTAGGGGCAAAAACACGCTTTCCATTTTCCTGTTTATATCGACATGTATAATTCCTTTTAGTGAAAATTGAAAGAGATATCTTTAAATTTATAGATTAACCTATATTCGAAAAAAAAATGATTAAAATGGGAACAGGGATAAAGAAATGATCATACATCTAATTTGATGGAAATTTTAGGTGCCCGAATTTTACGTCGGTGGGTGTATTACAATTAGGGGATGCCATGAAATATAACAGCAATAGTAAAACCAAAGATGATAAGTACCTATTAATTTATTTTTATTATTTTTAATATCATTTTATTGTCTTATTCTCGTGATCTCAGCACAAGCATCATATTTTGAAATAAAAAAGGCTATTCCGCTTTTTAAGTTAAAACTTTGTGAAGACAGTTGCCTTGCACAAATTATTGTATAAAAAGTAAAGTGGAAATAATGAATTATTTACCCATTCTTCATAAATATTTTTATATATTGCCTGTTGGGTGTGTTATAAACATCATAAAACTTGCATAAATTTGTTTGCGTCAAGGGAGATAACTCATTCCCTTTAGAATCTCACTTTCACATTCAGTTTAATAATAAGAATAAATAATTTGTCTTTGGGTAAGTAAAATATATTTTACACAGTTTTCATACAGAGAAACGAAAGAAAAATAGAGATTTTCACTAAAAAAATATATACGTGCGTTAACATAAAAAATGATATATAATGTTTACCATTTGTCTTGCAGTTCTAAAGGATTGTTGGATAATTCCGAATTTCCATCGTTTGTATATTTTGCTTGATATATCGTAGATCGTTATAGAAGTTTCTAAACGTTTCGAGAAACACGTGACACATTATTTTTTGAACAAATACTCATTTGTAGGGTCTAAATTTTGTACTTTCGTGTTATTAAATAAACCAAGCTCACGTATTAAATAAAAATTTTCTACACTTTACACTATACATTTGTACTTGCGTTTAAGTTAATTGTTCTTATTCATTACTGTAATTTCAGATAAATATGTCTTTATTGTTACCAAATTAGAAACAATAAATGTTTTTATTTGCAACTTAACACTAAATTCCAATTCAGTCAATAATCAACTTGCTTAATGATATGAAAATGAAAACTATCACAACTACTGTTCATAATGGGTAATATGAATAAAAATGGAGCATTTGCTCAAAGTAAAAAGTAAAAACAAAAGCAAATCCTTCGAAGCAAAACATAGGAGTAAAAGCATTTGCTTCGTTTTTTATGAATAATATGCTCTTGCTCCGTAGTAAAGCTTTTTAAACCGTTTGCAACACTTTGTAACAAGTTCATACATGAATTTTATGATGTTTGGTTGAATATAGAAGGCATATTTAGATAGAAAAGAAGTGAATGCGGAAGAAGAAGAAACGCTATGAGCTCCGATGGAAAAAGCACGCCCAATGAAGGGAACGATCAGGTAAAATTTGTAGAATTACTGCAAATTCATGAAGTGGTACTAGTACCTACAATAAAAAAACCGAAATAGGCGTTAATGAAGTTACAAGCAGAATGGCAGGCGGTGACAGGAGAAGAGATTATTGTAAAACAATTATCTAAAAAAATCAATAACTTGAGAACAAAAATCAAACAGAAAGCGGATAGAACTGGAAATAAACTAAAGTTAAACAAAAGAACAATAAAGTCACGGGAACAGCATTTTTGGAATTTAATGGATGGTAGCAGAAACTCGGCCATGTCCAAACTGCCAGATACGAATTGAATGTTTATTTGATTACAGTTCGTTACATGAAATTAACATCATCAGTTACTGTGTAAGTTGGTGTGCCACAGACTGGTATTTCGGCCGACATTTGCTCGGCGTCTCATCCATCTGATCCGGTTCCAGAAAGTGCATAAAGCACGGTATCAACAAGAAAACCTCGTCTTCTAGAGACAACGGAAACACAAAACTCACCAACAGCTGCATTACAGAGATTAGATTCATTAGAATAATTTGAAGTCCTGATGCTAAAAAAAGGAAAATTGGTGAGATGGTTAGAAAGGAACAGCATTCGATACAGAAAATATTAACGTGTATGCACAGTTGTAAACAATGTTCGAACGTACTTTGATAGTGTGATATTTATGTTGAGGTTTTGCACTTAAGTTCATCTCTAATTTCTCTTAATGGTAACATCGTCGGCTACATTTCACTGATCAATAATGCGTCGTTATTGAACCACACTTCTTTCGATTCGAAGTCTGGATCGCGTAGTATTTTTGCGATGTTGTGTAGAATAAAGCAGCACACTTTAGTTTAGAGATGTTTTCAAGCTTCACTCGAACTGTGTGGAGAATTTTTGCTTCAACTCTATAAAGCAACATTCAACATACCCCCTTTCCTTCTTCAACAAACTATTGTACCTCGTTTCTTGTAGTGTGTTTAAGGTGCGATAGGGAGCTCTTTCCATACCCTTCATCTGTCAGGAGTAAAACTCGTTCTGTATCTCAACACAAATGGAAGACGTTTTCCAGATTTTACTCTCATGGGTAGAACAAAACCATTGGAAGTCCACACCTGTAAGATTCTTCTGTGCATCGCACGTTGCGTGTACAACCAAGCTAGCAAAACATTTGCGGTTTATATGTTCATCTCCAAATTCGGAAGGCTTTCGAATACGAACTTATATGCAATCCAGAACTCCAGTTGGAAACATATAAACTTGCTTCCAAAGACGCTTGGTTTCAGGTATTTTTTCATTGCAAGATGGATACGTGATACATAGATTTTCTTTCTGCCAAAGTTTGTCCGTTACTTCAGCAATTGTTTTGACACCGCTGAATTCTAGTTATTTCCCCCATGTTGTTTCGGTAACACGGATCTTTCATTTTCTGGAACGGTGGCAACCAATGTACTTTTGCTTCGTTGAAACTAAAAAAAGAGTCTAACGTGATTCGGTGATGTATCTACAGGTCTTTTGTAACATTTCACAGCCCTTGGATTATTTAGAAATGCCATAATTACCACACTCGTCTCGCTTCCTCGAACACGAAGTCTACAATGGGGCTACCTTCAGAAAAATAAATAATTTTTTCTAGACACCTAGCAAAAGAATGACTTTATCCATATAAACTGAAGTACTTGCTTATGGTGCCGCAAATGCTTTTCCTACGGTTGTAAAGCAAGTGCTCCAAAGTTATTTATCGTCGAAGATTTTGCTTCACAAATTTGAAGTAAATGAATTTGCTACGTTTGATTCATGAGCTCCAGACAAAAATGCTTCTCATTTTCGCTGAACATCGTATATTTAAAAGCACTCTTCACTTGCTTTAAACGTTTTAATAGCATATAGCAGCTATCCTCCTAATGTCAACAATTTATGTGTGTGTAAGCGCACATAATCGTGCAAGAATAGTATGACCTTGAGACCTGTTAATATAGCGTGTATGCAGATATTTCTAGTTTTCTTTAAATATCTTTATTTTCGAACCACAAAACTCATCAACGCACTTTAAACATAAGTATTGAAAATTAAATATTGAGAAAATATAGGAAATTATCATTTTGCAAAGAACAAAACACGAATAAGTACCACATCAATTTAAATATATATTTATTTTGTAATTTGTACTACAATAATTTTTTTCGCCCGAAAGACAATTTGAAACAAATAAAATTATTCGGCTGAAGGGTTCACGTAAATTTTTACTCTCCAACTTACCTGTACGGGTATGCGTCTGTGTACGTGAGAGTGTGCGTGTGAGTGTGCCGGTGCATGTCAGTGTGCGTGTGCCTGTGCATGTCGGTGTGCGTGTGTGCGTGCGTGTGCGTGTTCGTATACGTGTTTTGCGCATGCGTGTGCACAAATATATTTATGTAAATATCTCCAGTCCATAATACGAACAGCCCATAGTTCCTTAAATTTTATTGCAAAACTCCGAAATCACAGAGTTGTAAGGGATTTTCGGTGGTGGCAAGTGAAGCTGGCCCTCAACGAAAACAACAACAAAAAATTAAGACTCGCTTGGAAAAAAAAATAAATTTAAATTATAAGTTACGGTATTTACTACTCAGTGACACTCCTGGACGGGCTGTGGTGAACGGTGGTTCCCCCCAAGGGTTGGAAAACGGATTCGAGCGCCACCCAAAGATAAACTACTATAGAGGCGGTCTTTGGGGTCCAGTCCTGAATGTATACGGTTTCCAAATAGCTGCGTCCGGTTTCCCAGTGGAGGATAAGATTCAGGGTTCAATCCTTATGATAGAAGATGTACCTAAAACTCAATTACTACGGATGGAAGGAGTATACGGCAAGCAAGGTCACAAGTTCTCTAGGCAAACAAAATTCCTTCACCAATCATCGATGAAAATGGATGATTCTTAATAACTAATGAACTCTATCAATTACTCAAATTTCAATGATCACGGTTCAAGCAAAGCGGCGGTCCGTAGCAAAGTAATTTCCTTGCTACTTATCGAAATAAATTTAACTAACTTTTGATACTCGTTTAGAGAGCAAGTGTATACAAAGTTGAATTATATTAATTAATCTTTACTATCTACACTTTACCTCATATAAATTCACAAAACTCAGCATCGCCTATGCGTACGCAGTGAGAACGAAAGATAATAATTTTAGTAAAGGCATTTAAAAGGGGGGAGCGGCTGGAAATTCAATAATTTTAACGATGAGGCGATAGCGCTTAATTAGTGTTACTTTCATCGTGCTAAAATTATTATTTGTAAAATAACAGAGCGATTGATATAAAGTTCGTCCAGTTTTGTAACGAAACTATAATTTCCGTTACCGAATAACCGTATAAATTAGTAAATAGCGATGTATTGACCGCCCGGTATATTTGTGATTAATTTTAGTAAATTAATTAAAAAGAAGATGCAGTGATTTAACGTTAAATGATTTTCATTGTAACTATATTAATTCCCAATTCTAATATATGACGTTTTTCTCTATATTAAACATCGAAATAGTTCCAGCACAAAACAAGTTTTGTTATCTTTTGAATGCGAGAAGTTTTAACATGGCCAGAGAAAAGTGATTATTATTAGAAGTTTTGTGAAGGTGTGTGCGTGCCCTGATCTATTCAAGTAAGTTTGTTGATTAAGCATATTAATTTAATTTACCTATTACTGTCGATGTATTGATAAATTACCGTCCGCTATTTTTTTTACATAAGATACAAATAGTAAATCTTATATTAGTAGATATTATACGTACGGGAAATACCTTTAACTAACGTATTTGCACGTGTGCAATTATACGATAAGCGTGTTATCAACGAGTTTAAAAACACTACCGTTTCCATCTTTATTAAATCGGTAGTTATAGTAATATTAAGCTCACTACCTGTATGTTAATTATTTTTATACCTTTATAGGTGAACATTTGATCCGTGAGTAACCATTTACAAATAAAGTTGTTTTCAAACCATCAATCAACTGCACATTAAGTTTGACCTAAATATTTGCAGAAATATCTTTTCATTGTATGCGACTGCACCTGATAATTAGGATTTTGTTTTTATTGTGTTTAGATCGAAAGTGTTGATCCTATATTTTCAACACCGTCCTGATTAATTTTGTTACCGTCCGTTCAGAGTGGTTAGACAGATAAGATCAGGAATTTTATTATTTATTTTATTGATTCAAGGTTTTCGTCACCGATTGCACTTTAATTTTTGAAATTTAAGTGTAATCATTTACACAGGCGTGATTTCTATTCTGTAGCTCAGCTGGTTAAATTTAGTGTAATCCGGATTCTTTTCTTTTATGTTAGCCTTAAAAGAATAAATTTCTCGATAACTTTTGTTTTATATAGCCGCCTTTATTAGTGCCGAACAAACACATTGTGTTTATTTTTTTTTTTGGAATTTAGTTGTAGTTTTCCGTGTCAAGCCGATACCCGTGTATATACCGGGTGATACAAATATTGCACCCACTACAGTTATTAATTCTATATCGACTAACATAATTTTTAAAAATTTATTAAAAATAATTTTGGATTTTTCTTGTACGATCTGTTATTTAAGTTGTCAGAATATAACATTTATTTTAACTAAACCGATAGGCCGTCTCAAACAGATTATAAGGGTAAATTAGTTTATTATTTTATAGCCTGTTTAGACAAACGACATCTTTAGTTTATATTTTTTACGAATTTAGTTTGGTTTTCCGCCCCGTTGGCAATTAATATTTTCCTTGATTCTGTTAATTATTTTAAACTGGAGTTGTTAATTTTGTTTTACCACTACCATTTTTTAGTGATAGCGGACCGTGTATGATAAGTTAGTTTATTTCTTTACCGTCTTGAATGCGTTTTTGGTTCTTGTTTATTTTTTCAGGAATTTAGGTTTTTCCGCCACCGTTGGCGAAAATTTTTTATTAATTGATATCGTCAAGCACTATAGTGCGGTTTTTTCAGCTGCCCGAATAAATTAGAGGCTGAGTCCTCGTACCACCAAATTTGTATTGTATTGTTTTGTCCGAGAAATATTAAAGTTGTCATTACCCGCGATAACAAAATTAATTTCTTACTGACCGAGAGTTTGGTTTATATCTTTTTGTTGACGAATCGTTCTGTTTTAATTTCCAACTTATAAAATTAATTTTTTGATTATTTATCCGACATAGAAAACATTTGCTTCCCCTCCGTATTAGGAGTTTTATTTTTGGTAACTGAATTTATTTTGGAGTCATACTACCGAGACCGCGCATTTCTGATTCAACATCGACACAAGTCTTAAATACCGGCACCGATTTAAATCTTCAGAAACCCTGGTAGACCGACATCTTCACTGACGCTACTTGGACCACTTTTACCCTTTTAATTCTCCGCGAAGAGGAATCTAGGCCTCTATATCACCAGTTACCTAGATTGGCGCTCGAGTAACCCGATTATACCGCGATAGTCCAACCGCAGTTCACCGCCCAACCCTCTCAGACAACATTGGTAATAACTAACCGTCCACCGAAGATAAAAGCGTTATAGTTTCCATTAACAAAAAATACTTATTCTATCTAACGGTTTAATTAGTAATTAATAACATTTATATATACTCGAAATGACGCAATTACAGAAACTAGTTACTGTTTGACACATCTGTCGGTATTTGAGTTATTTAAATATATAAAATTTTATACAATAGTAAAAACATTACATTATTTTCATTGTAGTTGGAATTCATAGAAAGTATTTCAGGTTTAACTTTAATTATTTATATCAAAACTGTTATTTAACAATGCGATATTCACTAAACAAGTTAACTAATTTACAAGAACGGTGTTAATTATTACTTGTTTATATTATTTTAAAACTCTCATAATTCGATTGATCGGGTTTTAAAGTCTATTTGAATGCTTTGGTTTCTTATCTCTAATATTAATATAAAAGGTTTTGAATGTAATTTTCCATTTAACATGTGCGTTTGAATATAAACTGAATTACTACTTATCAAGTTTTAATTTCGGAATAACAAAAAGAAAACTTAGATTTATACTAACGGTGTAATTATTTATAGTACTTAATAAGTTTTAGTTTCGAAATAAAAAAGAGAAAGTTTCTATTTAAAATTAACGGTAATCTCTTAGATCTTTTTTATTTTCCTTGAACATAAATGAATTTATTTTGAATAACTAAAATAATTATTTGACCATTACGAGTCAATAAATTTTTTTCCCTTATCAATTTCAACGGTGTATTTATAAATAATTAAAATTAATTAAAGGTGTTTAAATTTGGCCAAGTAAGTTTTTAAACAAACAGAATTTTTTTTTAAAAATTTTTTTCCACGTTTTCAGGTTGGACAAATTTGACATTGAAAAAAATTGGGTTTCAAATTGATTTTCCGGACAATTTTGCCTTTTAATTTTACAAATTAACATTTTTTGTTTTCCTTTTTGCCCAAGAATAAATGTTTGGTTTTTTTTTTTTTCTTGGCCGGTGTTTTTTGGGATTTTTTTTTTAACAAAATGGGAAACCAAAATTTCCAAAATTTACAAAACAATAAAAAACAATTGAATTTAAATAAACTTTGGGTTTTATTTATTAAACAATTTTAAAACAAAATAAAATCTTATTAAACAAGAAAAGAATTTTTAAAAACATTTTAACAAATTCTTTTGGAAACAGCTTTTCTAAACAAAAATTTTAAGGAAAGATAATGATTTGGGGTTTAAAACTTTGAAAATTAAAATATTCAAGATAAACAACAGTTTTGGGGCAAATTTTGGTGATAAAAAATCAAAGTTCAAAATTTCAAAAACATAAAAAAAACAGGGACCAAAAAAGGAAAAAGAATTTTGGACAAAATTTTGATGGGTTTTTTCGAGGGCTAAATTGTTTTAACAATTTGATTTTTGGAATTTTATTTTTGGGTTTCAAATTTACTGTTTTTAAAAACCAATTTAAATTTACAACCAAAAACCCAAAGTAAATCTTTCCTGTTCAAAGGGAAAAAATTTTAAAAGAAAACTGTTGGGTTTTTTAAGAATATAAAGATAAATTAACCAAAATTATAAATACCAATTTTTTCCCCAAAAAACAAATAAATTTTAAACAAAAATAACTGTTAACTTCAATTTCCAAGAAAAACCAAAGGGAAATTTTTAAAAGACACAAAAAGTACCAGGGCTTTTCAAAAAACCCAAAAACAACCCCAGGGATACCAGAAAATCCTGTTTTGAACCAAAAGGAAAAAAGTTTCAAAGATTTTACTAAAGTTTAAAAAAGATTTAAAACAATAATATATTAACCACCTAATTGGGAAAAACCCCAAAATATCCACCAAAAGATACAACCCAAAAAAGAAAATACAAATCTGAATTTAAAACAGAATAAACACCAAAAGGAAAAACAAAAAAATTGTTTACAAACAAATAAACCCAGAATACCCTTAAAACAAAATACCACATTTTCTGAAAAAGAGATACCGATTGGGGCTTTAAACAAGAATAAAATACCCAAAAACAATTGTAAAAAAACTAAACAGGAACACAAAAAAAATATTACAGTAAAACACGGCCCCAAATAAAACAAACAGGAAGATTTTAACCCCAACAAGAATGTCGAAACCAGTAAAGGATAAATAAGATAACAAATAACCATATTCTCTTGAACCCAACCATTAAAAAGAAGGGGAAGGGATTTAAAACAACAAACCGATAATACAGTTACCCAGATAATTTTAAAAATTTTAAAGATGGTAAACATTTTAAAGGCCAAACAAAAAGAATAATAAAACCCTGGGGGGCAATGGGCCCCCAATAACAAAAAATTTGCAAATAAATTGGTTCACCAAAATAATTGTTTTTAAGTTTTAACACCAATGGGGTTTAAAGAAAAATGGCCCCAGATTACCATTACACCCAATTAAACAGTTTTTTTAGATACAAGAATAATTAAGCCGGAAACCCAGGAGAAATACCAGGGAAAATTCAACAGGGTTTTACTTTTTATAAGATTCGCATTATTCACACACAGGATACAGTGTTCGTTCTTCAGATCACAGGATAAAAGATTTACGTTCTCGGAAACGGACCCCGATCCGTTTTTACCGATTTTTAAACAATATCATATTTCAGGGTTTTAGCTTTTTGATAAACACAATACCAGTTTAAAAAACAATACCCGTCCGATACCGACAGATCCTTTTGGAACAGTAGATTATGTAAAAGAAACCACTATTGTAAGATAACATTAACAAATTTGAAAAAGAACCTTAATTACATACCTTTTGATAACAAAACATCATTTCCTTTTACCACAAATGATAATTTTTAGAACACAATATAACATGCAAGATTCAAAGCATTTTACAAAAATTTAATTCAAATACATTTGTACCACAAGATTTCAAAGAATTTGCCCCAAAGATCTCAGTTTCAAAATATTCTTCAATTTCCCAGACCACAACAGATCAGATTTTAAAAGAATTAGGTAACCGGATTCATTTAGAATACAATAACAGTCCGAACAAAACAGAAAAAAAAGGAATAAATAATCTAATTCCGAACAGGATAACCGGAACAGAAATAGGATAACAGTCGTCAACCTACAGGGAAAATTGAAAACCGCATGCGCATACACTGGAACCAGTTCTTGAAACAACCATATCAGACAAGGGATTGTTTAAACATTCTGTATTTGGAATACTTACAGTTCTTGCAAACGATACACATCCTGGGATACCAACAGATTCAAGAAGACAACAATACCGATTAATACAGGGATAACACAGTAAACGTATACATTAGATAAAAGGGATATAAAACCATTCACCATACAACGTTAATGAATGAATTTTATACGCACAGACAACAGATTCATAAATGTCATTACACATTTCCAAGAACTCTTTCTCAGATAACGATTACAACCAAACACAAGAAAATCAGATTGGGATTCAGGTAACCGATCGACAATACAAATTGAATAATTATTCTACAAGAACGTGAAAAACAGATTCACTGAAAATGATAACAAAATAGATAGGAATACCCCAACATCAGTTGCCCAAACTACAAGAATATATCGTAAAATGATGCCTCCTACATCAAGAAATTCCACCTGATTCATTTTTCTCCTGAGCTGATTTAGATATACAGATACTCAAACACTGGAAAACAAGATACTGATATACCCGATACACAGATACACAGATACACATATAGCTAATACAAGACCACACAATCAGAATTTTAAATAACAGACCTTGCAGTACCACCCAAGGATTATATGGTTGATAAAATTGTAACAGATACCGGGTCAACAGATCGGGAACTCCATTTTAAATTTTGGAACGTAAAGATACCTTAAGTCAATAAAATTGACCTTTTGTCTTTATAAGGAAGTAATATGTCACCAATCAAATTTGATAGAACAGCTTACCCAAGATATACAGTACACAGTACACAGATAACAGGTACACAGGTACACGATACACAGATAACATATACACAGATACACAGGTACACAGTACAGATACACAGATAACAGAAAACAATACATAGATAACAGATCACAGATAACAGGTACACAGATACAAGAACACAGATACACAGATACACAATAAATATACACAGATACACAGATACACAGATAACGATACAGATACACAGATACAGATACAAGATAACAGATACACAGATACACAGATACACAGATAACAGATCACAGATACACAGATACACAATACACAGATACACAGATCACAGATACACAGATACACAGATACAAAGATAACAGATAAACAGTACCAGATACCAGATACCAGATACCCAGATACACGATACACAGATACAGATACAGATACACAGATACACAGATACAGATACACAGATAACAGATAATACCAGATACACAGATACACAGATACACAGATACACAGATACAGATACAGATACACAGATAACAGATACACAGATACACAGATACACAGATACACAGATACACAGATAACAGATACACAGATACACAGATACACAGATACACAGATACACAGAACACAGATACACAGATACACAGATCAGATAACACAGATAACAGATACACAGATACACAGATACACAGATACAGATACACAGATACACAGATACACAGATACACAGAACAGATACACAGATACACAGATACACAAAAGATACACAGATAACAGATACACAGATACACAGATACACAGATACACAGAACAAACAGATACACAGATACACAGATACACAGATACACAGATCACAGATACACAGATAAGATACACAGATACACAGATACAGATACAAAACAGATACACAGATACACAGATACACAGATACAGATACACAGATAACAGATAACAGATACAAATACACAAAGATACACAGATAACAGATACACAGATAAACACAATACACAGATAACAGATACACAGAACACAGATACACAGAACAGAACACAGATACACAGATACACAGATAACAGATACACAGATAACAGATACAGATACGATACCAGATACACAGATACACAGATACACAGATACACAGATAACAGATACACAGATACAAACACAGATACACAGATAACAGATACACAGATAACAGATAAGATACACAGATACACAGATAACAAACAGATACACAGATAACAAAAAGATAACAGATAACAATACACAGATACACAGTCACAGATACACAGATACACAGATACAAAACACAGATACACAGTACACAGATACACAGATACACAGATACACAGATACACAATAACAGATACACAGAAATACACAGATACACAGATACACAGATACACAGATACAGATACACAGATACACAGATACACAGATACACAGGTACACAGATAACAGATACACAGATACAAACGATACACAGATACACAATACACAGAACACAGATAAAAACAGATACACAGATACACAGATACACAAAGATACACAGATAACAGATACACAGATACAGATACACAGATACACAGATACACAGATACACAGATACACAGATACAGATACACAGATAACAGATACACAGATACACAGATAACAGATACACAGATAACAGATAACAGATACACAGATACACAGATACACAGATACAGATACACAGATACACGATAAAGATACACAGATACACAGATACACAGATAACAGAAATACACAGATACACAGATACACAATACAAGATAACAGATACACAGATACACAGATACGATGCACAGATACACAGATACACAGATAACAAACAGATACACAGATACACAGATACACAGATACACAGATAAAAACAAAAGATACACAGATAACAGATACACAGATACACAGATACACAGATACACAGATAACAGATAACGATACAAATACGATACACAGATACACAGATACAGATACACAGATACACAGATACACAGATACACAGATACACAGATACACAGATACACAGATACACAGATACACAGATACACAGATACACAGATACAGATACACAGATAACAGATACACAGAACAGATACACAGATAACAGATAAACAGATACACAGATACACAGATACACAGATACACAGATACACAGATACACAGATAAACACAGATACACAGATACACAGATAACAGATACACAGATACACAGATACACAATACACAGATACACAGATACACGATAACAGAACAGATACACAGATACACAGATACACAGATACACAGATACACAGATACACAGATACACAATCCAGATACACAGATACAGATCCAGATACACAGATACAAACAGATACACAGATACACAGATACACAGATACACAGAAAATACACAGATACACTGATACACAGATACAGATACACAGATACACAGATACACAGATACACAGATAACAGATAACAGATACACAGATACACAGAACACGATACACAGATAACAGATACACAGATACACAGATACACAGATACACAGATACACAGATACACAGATAACAGATACACAGATACACAGATACCAGATACACAGATACACAGATACACAGATACACAGATACACAGATAAGATACACAGATACACAGATACACAGATAACAGAAAGATACACAGATACACAGATACAGATACACAGATACACAGATACACAGATACACAGATACACAGATACACAGATACACAGATACACAGATACACAGATACACAAAGATACACAGATAACAGATACACAGATACACAGATACCAAAACAGATAACAGATACACAGATACACAGATACAAACACAGATAACAGATACACAGATAACAGATAACAGATACACAGATAACAGATACACAGATACAGAAACACAGATACACAGATACACAGATAAAACAGATACACAGATACACAGATACACAGATACACAGATACACAGATACACAGATACACAGATACACAGATACACAGATACCAGATACAGATACACAGATACACAGATACACAGATACACAGATACACAGATAACAAACAGATACACAGATACACAGATAACGCAGATACCAGATACACAGATACAGATACACAGATAACAGATACACAGATACACAGATACACAGATACAAGATACACAGATCACAGATACAGATACACAGATACAGATACACAGATACACAGATACACAGATACACAGATAACAGATACACAGATACACAGATACAGATACAGATACACAGATAACAGATACACAGATACAGATACACAGATACACAGATAACAAACAGATACACAGATACACAGATACACAGATACACAGATACACAGAACACAGATACACAGATACACAGAACAATACACAGATCACAGATACAGATACACAGATACACAGATACACAGATACACAGATAACAAACAGATACACAGATACAGATACACAGATACACAGATACACAGATACACGATACACAGATAACAGATACACAGATACACAGATACACAGATACACAGATACACAGATACACAGATTAAAACAAAACAGATACACAGATACACAGATACAGATACACAGATACACAGATACACAGATACACAGATCACAGATAAACAGATACACAGATACACAGATACACAAATACACAGATACACAGAACAGATACACAGATACACAGATACACAGATACACAGATACACAGATACACAGATACACAGAACACAGATACACAGATAACAGAACACAGATACACGATACACAGATAACAGATAACAGATACACAGATAACAGATACCAGATACACAGATACCAGATAAGATACACAGATACACAGATACACAGATACACAGATACACAGATACACAGATACACAGATACAATACACAGATACACAGATACACAGATAAAGATAACAGAACAGATACACAGATACACAGATACACAGATACACAGATACACAGATACACAGATACGATACACAGATAACAGATAACAAACAGATACACAGATACAAACAGATAAACAGATACACAGATACACAGATACACAGATACACAGATACACAGATACACAGATAACAGAACAGATACACAGATACACAGATAACAGATACACAGATACACAGATAACAGATAACAGATACACAGATACACGATACACAGATAACAGATACACAGATACACAGATACAGATACACAGATACACAGATACACGATACACAGATAACAGATACACAGATACACAGATACAGATACACAGATACACAGATACACAGATACAAAACAGATACACAGATACACAGATACACAGATAACAGATACACAGTACACAGATACACAGATACACAGATACACAATACACAGATACACAGATAACAGATACACAGATAACAGAACACAGATACACGATCACAGATACACAGATACACAGATACACAGATACACAGATACAGATACACAGATACACAGATACACAGATACACAGATACACAGATACACAGATACACAGATACACAGATACAGATCACAGATACACAATACACAGATAACAGATACACAGATAACAGATACACAGATAACAGATACACAGATACAGATACACAGATACACAGATACAGATAACAGATACAAAAAACAGATACACAGATACACAGATACACAGATACACAGATACACAGATACACAGATACACAGATACACAGATACACAGATACACAGATAACAGAAAGATACACAGATACACAGATACACAGATACACAGATAACAGATACACAGATACACAGATACACAATACACAGAACACAGATACACAGATACACAGATACACAGTAACAGATACACAGATACACAGATACACAGATACACAGATACACAGATACACAGATACACAGATACACAAAAGATACACAGATAACAGATACACAGATACACAGATACACAGATACACAGATACACAGATACACAGATAACAGATACACAGATACACAGATACACAGATACACAGATACACAGATACACAGATAACAGATACACAGATACACAGATACACAGATACAGATACACAGATAACAGATACACAGTACACAGATACAGATACACAGATAACAGAACACAGATACACAGTACACAGATACACAGATAACAATACACAGATACCAAACAGATAACAAACAGATACACAGATACACAGATAACAGATACACAGATACAAACAGATACACAGATACACAGATACAAGATACACAGATACAGATACACAGTACACAAAGATACACAGATAACAGATACACAGATACTACAGATACAGATACACAGATAAAGATACCAGATACACAGATACCGAACCAGATACACAGATACACAGATACACAGATAACAGATACACAGATAAAGATACACAGATACACAGATCACGATACACAGATACACAGATACACAGATAAACACAGATACACAGATACAGATACACAGATACACAGATACACAGATACACAGATACACAGATAACAGATACAAGAAACAGATACACAGATACACAGATACAGATAAAGATACACAGATAACAGATAACAGATACACAGATACACAGATACACAGATACCAGATACACAGATACACAGAAAATACACAGATACACAGATAACAGATACACAGATAACAAACAGATACACAGATACAAACAGATACCAGATACCAGATACAGATACACAGATACACAGATACAGATACACAGATACACAGATACACAGATACACAGATACACAGATACAAGATACACAGATACACAGATACACAGATAACAGATACACAGATACACAGATACACAGATACACAGATAAAGATACACAGATACACAGATACACAGATACACAGATACACAGATACACAGATACACAGATACACAGATACAGATAACAAACAGATACACAGATACACAGATAACAGATACACAGATACACAGATACACAGATAACAGATACACAGATACAAAACAGATACACAGATACAGATACACAGATACACAGATACACAGATAACAGATACACAGATACACAGATACACAGATACACAGATAACAGATACACAGATACACAGATACACAGATACACAGATCGATACACAGATACACAGATACACAGATACACAGATACACAGATACACAGATACACAGATAACAAACAGATACACAGATACACAGATACAGATACACAGATACACAGATACACAGATACACAGATACACAGATACACAGATACACAGATACACAGATACACGATACACAGATACACAGATAAACAGATACACAGATAACAGATACACAGATACACAGATACACAGATACACAGATACACAGATACACAGATAACAGATACACAGATACACGATAACAGATACACAGATACACAGATACACAGATAACAGATAACAGATACACAGATACACAGATACACAGATAACAGATACACAGATACACAGATACACAGATACACAGATACACAGATAACAGATACACAGATACACAGATAACAGATACACAGATACACAGATACAAACAGATACACAGATACACAGATACAGATACACAGATACACAGATCAATAACAGATAACAGATACACAGATACACAGATACACAGATAACAGATACACAGATACAAGATACAGATACACAGATACACAGATACACAGATAAATACAGATACACAGATACACAGATACACAGAACAGATGATACACAGATACACAGATACAGATACACAGATACACAAACAGATACACAGATACACAGATAACAGATACACAGATACACAGATACAGAACACAGATACACAGATACACAGATACACAGATACACAGATAACAGATAACAGATAACAGATACACAGATACACAGATACACAGATAACAGATACACAGATACACAGATACACAGAAACAGATAACAGATACACAGATACACAGATACAGATCAGATACACAGATAACAGATAACAGATACACAGATACACAGATACACAGATACAGATACACAGATACACAGATACACAGATACACAGATACAAACAGATACACAGATAACGAACAAACAGATACACAGATAACAGATACACAGATACACAGATAACAGATACAGATAACAAACACAGATACACAGATAACAGATAAACGATACACAGATACCAAAAACAAAGATAACAGATACACAGATACACAGATACACAGATACACAGATACACAGAACACAGATACACAGATAAATACAGATACACAGATACACAGATACACAGATACACAGATACACAGATACACAGATACACAGATACACAGATACACAGATACACAGACACAGATAACAGATACACAGATACAAGATACACAGATACAGATACACAGATACACAGATACACAGATACACAGATACACAGATACACAGATACACAGATACACAGATACACAGATACACAGAACAGATACACAGATAACAGATACACGATACACAGAACACAGATACACAGATACACAGATAACGATAAACACAGATACACAGATACACAGATAACAGATACAGATACACAGATACACAGATACACAGATACACAGATAACAAACAGATACACAGATAACAGATACACAGATACACAGATACACAGATACACAGATACCAAATACACAGATACACAGAAACAGATACACAGATACACAGATAACAGATAACAGATACACAGATACACTACACAGATACACAGATAACAGATACACAGATACACAGATACACAGATACACAGATACACAGATACACAGATACACAGATACAGATAACAGATACACAATACACAGATACAAGATAACAAACAGAACACAGATAACAGATACACAGATACACAGATACACAGATACACAAAGATACACAGATACACAGATACACAGAAATACACAGATACACAGATACACAGTACACAGATACCAGATAAACAGATACACAGATACACAAAGATACACAGATACACAGATACACAGATACACAGATACAGATAAAGATACACAGATACACAGATACACAGATACACAGATAACAGAAACAGATACAGATAACAGATACACAGATACACAGATACACAGATACACAGATACACGATACACAGATAACAGATACACAGATACACAGATACACAGATACACAGATACACAAAGATACACAGATACACAGATACCGAACAGATACACAGATACACAGATACACAGATACAAGATACACAGATACAAGATACACAGATACACAGATACACAGATACAAGATACACAGATACACAGATACACAGATACCGAAACAGATACACAGATACACAGATACACAGATACACAGATACAGATACACAGATACACAGACACAGATACCAGATACACAGATACAAGATACACAGATACACAGTACAAGATACACAGAACACAGACCGATACACAGATACAAGATACACAATACACAGATACCAGATACAGATACAGATACACAGATACAAGATACACAGTACACAGATACAAGATAACAATACACAGATACAAAGTACCAGATACACAGATACACAGATACACAGATACCAGATACACAGATACACAGATACACAGATACACAGATACACAGATACAAGATACACAGATACACAGATACACAGAAATACCAGATACACAGATACACAGATACAAGATACACAGATACACAGATACACAGATACAGATACACAGATACACAGATACACAGATACACAGATACACAGATACAAGATACAAGATACAGATACCGATACACAGATACAAGATACACAGATACACAGATACAAATACACAGATACACAGATACACAGATACACAGATACAGATAACAGATACAAAGATACACAGATACACAGATACAAGATACACAGATACACAGATACACAGATACACAGATACAAGATACACAGATACACAAGATACACAGATACACAGATACAGATACAAAGATACACAGATACACAGATACACGATACACAGATACAAGATACACAGATACACAGATACACAGATACACAGATACAAGATACAAGATACACAGATACAGATACACAGATACACAGATACACAGATACAAAGATACACGATACACAGATACACAGAACACAGATACAGATACACAGATACACAGATACACAGATACACAGATACACAGATACACAGATACACAGATACACAGATACAAACAAGATACAAGATACACAGATACACAGATACACAGATACACAGATACAAGATACACAGATACAAGATACACAGATACACAGATACAAGATACACAGATACACAGATAAAACAGATACCAGATCACAGATACAAGATACACAGATACACAGATACACAATACACAGATACACAGATACACAGATACACAGAACACAGATACAAGATACAGAACACAGATACAAGATACACAGTACACAGATAACAGATACCAAGATACACAGATACACGATACACAGATACACAGATACAGATACACAGATACACAGAACACAGTACACAGATACAAGATACCAGATACACAATACCAGATACACAGATACAATACACAGATACACAGATACAGATACACAGATACACAGATCAAGATAACAGATACACAGATACCAGATACACAGATACACAGATACCAGATACACAGATACAAGATACACAGATACAAGTACACAATAACAGATAACAGATACACAGATACACAGTACACAGATACACAGTACACAGATACCAGATACACAGATACCAGATACACAGTACACAGATACACAGATACACAGATACAAGATACACAGATACACAGATACACAGATACACAGATACACAGTACCAGATAACAGATACACAGATACCAGATACCGCAGATACACAGATACACAGATACACAGATACGATAACCAGATACACAGATACACAGAACACAGATACCAGATACACAGATACACAGATACAGATACACAGATACACAGATACACAGAACACAGTACACAGATACACAGAACAAGTACACAGATACACAGATACCAGATACACAATACAAGATACACAGATACAGATACACAGATCACAGATAACAGGTAACAAACAGATACAAACAGATACACAGATACACAGATACAGATACACAGATACCAGATACACAGATACACAGATACAAGATACACAGATACACAGAACAGATACACAGAACACAGAACACAGATAACCAGATACACAGAACACAGATACACAGATACACAGATACAAAGATACACAATACACGATACAAGATACAAGATACACAGATACAGATACACAGATACAGATACAGATACAAGATACCAGATACACAGATACAGATACACAGATACACAGATACACAGATACCAGATAACAGATACAAACAGATACAAGTACAAAACAGATACAAAACCAGATACAAGATACAAACAAGATACCAGATACACAGATACACAGATACACAGATACACAGATACACAGATACAAGATACAAGATACACAGATACACAGATACACAGATACACAGATACACAGATACACAGATACACAGATACACAGACACACAGATACACAGACACACAGATACACAGATATACAGACACACAGATACACAGATACACAGATACACAGATACACAGATAAACAGATACGCAGATACGCAGATACACAGATACACAGATACACAGATACACAGATACACAGATACACAGATACACAGATACACAGATACACAGATACACAGATACACAGATACACAGATACACAGATACACAGATACACAGATACACAGATACACAGATACACAGATACACAGATACACAGATACACAGATACACAGACACACAGTTATACAGATACACAGATACTCAGATACACATATACACAGATACACAGATACACGGATACACAGATACACAGATCTCACAGATACACAGATACACAGATACACAGATGCACAGATATACAGATACACAGATACACAGATACACAGATACACAGATACGCATATACACAGATACACAGATACACAGATACATAGGTACACAGATACACAGATATACAGATACGCAGATACGCAGATACACAGATACACAGGTACCCAGATACACAGATACACAGATACACAGATACACAGATACACAGATACACAGATACACAGATACACAGATACACAGATACACAGATACACAGATACACAGATACATAGATACACAGATACGCAGATATACAGATACACAGATACACAGATACACAGATACACAGATACGCAGGTACGCAGATACACAGATACACAGGTACACAGATACGCAGATACACAGATATACAGATACACAGATACCCAGATACACAGATACACAGATACACAGATACAGATACACAGATACACAGATACACAGATACACAGATACAGAGATACACAGGTACACAGATACACAGATACACAGATACACAGATACAGTTACACAGATACACAGATACACAGATACACAGGTACGCAGATACACAGATACACAGATACACAGATACACAGATACACAGATACACAGATACACAGATGCAGAGATACACTGATACACAGATACACAGATACACAGATACACAGATACACAGATACACAGATACACAGATACACAGATACACAGATATACAGATACACAGATACGGAAGTACACAGCTACACAGATACGCAAATACCCAGATGCACAGATATGTATACAGTATTGCAATTTAAAAAAGAAACTTTAGGCATGAAAACTAGTGGTACACTGCAGTTTCTATCAACTAGACCAATCGCTTCTAATAAATTAATTAATGAATATGTACAGTATAACAATAATGATTAAAGCGGGTTTAAATGCGGCAAGGTTAAATATATTCACTACAGAAATTTTAGATTTTATAAATACATAAACATAATTTACATTCTGCGAAAGTAGAAATAAAGATAACTAATTCACTGTACAAGTACCGACACAGTTATGA
Organism: Vesta saturnalis; assembly: GCA_036346205.1. Lineage (NCBI taxonomy): Eukaryota > Metazoa > Arthropoda > Insecta > Coleoptera > Lampyridae > Vesta > Vesta saturnalis. Next base: position 67,400 of record JARFJB010001383.1, on the reverse strand, counting down.
ATTTAATAACAACTCAACTTTAGTCACATTAAAGAAAGGTTTATCTGTGCATTAACATATAAGTTTGGTTTTATAGCATTTGAATTAGTTAAGCAGTGAAGGTAAAACCAGTGACAAAAGCATGAAAATTGTATTTCACCTAGTTTTGGCTTCTTGAATGCTACTTTCTAATCATAATTATCAGACTATCCTAAATGGTATCGGTGGACAGTACTAGGTGCTTGGGCATTTTGCCCAACATGATAAACGCAATATTTCAGAAGTCTAAATAACTAGTCAGTAACTGTTGCTTGTAGCATTGTTTTTATAATTGTTGGCCAAACGGTACGTACCTCAGTAAATACTTAAATGTAACAAAAGCGTAAGCATTAAGATAAATTTTACCTTACTCGCGTAAAATTGTATTATATTACTACGTCGTAAAGGTATCACGTATTTAAAAACCTGAAGTTGGCTTGAAATCCTTAAGATAGATACATAAGGACTAACAAAGGTTAATAGTGGTAGTCCTACCTGGCGAAACTAGAATGAGGTAATTAAAAAGGATTAATTGCGTTTCTAATACTTATTAAAGCTGTGTTCTTAGACCGAATAGATATGACGAACTTCCTGCAATCGGAAGGTATGTTTTTTCCCAAATTACTATAATTATATGTAAGATAGTTGTTCAGCTGCGCCGATGGTTGTAACACTTTATCCTAGACAAAACCGTTCAAAGCGTATGAAACAATTAACTGCAAGTAGTCACTACATCTAATGAGGAATAAATATAAAACCGACAAATCGATGGATTAAATAAGATCTAAAAATATATAACATTTCTCAGGAATTAAATTTTCACCATCTTAAACCAAATTCAAAAAGAACGTTCAAACTGAACTTTGCACCAGTTATTGCCAACTACTTAGCCAGTGACCCCAAATCATTCAAACAGTTACTACGAATGATTATCAAATATTTCAGTAGAAGAAATTCATTTCATTCGGAAAAGTAATATATTTAAAAATAATTAGTGACAATATTAGAGAAACAATATACATTTTCAGCATATGCGAATTGGTTCGAAATGAACGGTGAATTGAGTTTCTTAGAATATAACTTTCAATGCACTTCAAACCAATATTATTTATTTTTATTTCCTTGACTCGCCTGGCAACTTGTAATGTCTACGTCAACATATATTCAATAGTATTTGAACGCCATCACTTATTAACGTCCACCACTTATGATGTAAAAAGTATCCACTTTTAAGTTGCTCTGAGCAAAAAGCTTTAATTTAATCTATAATTAAAACAGAGCGTTAATCAACAATTAAGCAATACATTAAATATACATTCTTTGCTTATGGAGAACACACCAAATTTACAGGAAGTCTAAAGCTTCTGTAAAACTTAAAATTACATTTTTATTGTTAAAGTGACAACTGCAGTGTTAAGAGCAGAATTTTAATTAAATTGTGAATACTGGGCAATATATCAAGTACCACTTTAAAGCATTTCCTTATGAACGATATTAACGATAAAAGGAATGTTAACTTGTTAACTTTTGTAGAAGCGTAAATGTGTACTTCACTTTGCATTATTTTTAATCAAATGATATCCAAAGAATAAAAAGTTTTTGATGAATTATGAAAGATGTCTAAAAATCATTTTATTAGTATTCTGTTAGTAAATTTGTTTATAAAGCTAAACATAATTATTAGGAGTGGTTTTAAATAAAAGTACTTTAGTAACACAAGTAACACTCTCCTTTTACTACTAACGTTGTACCTAAATAAGGACAAATTGTAATGGTAAAGTGCTAGTTTCTTTGCAGCTTTATACTGTTAACATGTTATTCTATTATTCTATTCTATACCATTGTTAGTGCTTTTTGGATTTGGCGTCTCGTAGTGAAACACCATATATTTTGGGACATGGTTTGTTAGTGCTTTGTAACATTTATCATTAAATGCGACTATTAATACTTGTTGCTCGAAACGAATCTTTGTCCGACGATTTTTTCGCTTTAGGTAGTATGGAAAAAGGAAAAGCCCACGTATTTCATTCTCTCCCCAAGGGGGAGGTCGGCTACTTGAGCTTTCCAAGCTCCTTCAGCCACAGTCATGGATACCGAGCATTCAAACATGCATTACGTATACATGCCTGGCGGGATTAAGGATGGGTGTGGACAGGACAGACTCGGAAGGAACGAACTTAGCATTCTGAGGAAGAAATACTACCGTCTAAGTAGCCGCATATGGTATGCGTGTACGCAGTAATCATGCGCTACATGTGTATGAAACCCCTGAAAACCTCATTGAACGTAGACGGTAACGGGCATCGAACCCATTTCCTCGCGAATGCTAAGCAGGCCGTATTACCACTACTCTACTGGCTCAGCTACCTCTTGTGGACCACATGTTCGTCAATAATTCTATCTTCGCCAGTATTCCTTTGAAGTTCTGTGATAAAATGACATTTGTTTCACTTATTTAAGAATAACAGTTTCTAAATTTTTAATCTTGTCGTTTTTCTTCAGCGTTGATTTTCTGTTCTCATCTTTTAGGTAGTATCATTACATAGATATTGCAGTTGCGCCCTCTGAAATTATTAACCTCTAACCAATCATCTTTAGCCTGCTTCAATTAACATACATTATTTGGAAGTTGCAATATGTAATTAAAATACCATGGTACAATATTCTACAAGTTGCTTGGCTGATGTTGGACTCTAATGAATAAACGCATTGTATAAAATAACTTCGAAATTTATTCTTTTTGTATGTATACAATATTTGTTTAACTTGAACAATCGATTAGTTGCGTCGATGGGCATATTTCCACAGTTTTTACTTTTGAGCACGACGTTTCGGAAGTGAACTCTTCTTCCGTCATCAGCCTTAGTCCTGAGAAGGACTGTTTTCGCACTTTACTACTCTCAGACTCGAAATTGGTACCTTCCATTTACTAGCCTGGCACCTTTACCGCTGAGCCACTGAGTAATCTAATATATATTTTTTATAACTAAATTTGTTCATGGTTGCACAGAAGCTTATTGCGCTAAGCTCTTCGCGCATTATTGGATAGTTTGGCTTATTGGATTTTCTGCTAGTGCTATATATGTGCTCCTTTGAATTTCCAACGAGTTGTGTTCTCGTCCTTTGCCGCTATCTTTATTGTAAAGATCCAGCTTAACTTTATTAAAATTTATGTAATTAATTCTTTTAATTGCCCTACAGTAATCAAGATGGGTAAAGTTATTTAAAATTAAAACCCATTACAAAAGATTGGGCGATATTGCATCATAAATAATTAATTTCAATCCCTCCGACGTAGATATTAACAAGCATAAAATGCTCTTACGTCCGAGAACCCTCAGCCAATCATAGCCAGAGGACCCCTGCATAGAAGCCGGATCCACCCACCGCGAATCAGCTATAAAACCTCGGCTCTACCGGAAGAAATTCTACTTCCTACGTTTGCTATCCCGACAACTACTTCCTACTACTTTTTCCGCGACTACTATTACTCCGCGATTCCGCGACTACTTCTACTACTTTTCCGCGACTACTTCCTGCTGCTTTCCGCGACTACTGTTTTGCTATTTTTTTATTTCGCGACTCCGCTATCCTGACACACTCGCGTCTCCAGCAGCCAGAACCGAGATCCAGACCGCGCGCCTACCGCCGATTACCGCATCCGTTTATCCTGAACCATCGCACATCCCTAGTCGCGTTACTTCGCCGCCGTCACCAGTAAATCAGCATTATACAATCAAACTGCTGGTTGAGATACGCTAAGGTTAACAGCACGTAAGTTTTATTGCACCACTTTTCTTAAACCTTACACCAGACACCTAGAGAAACGACAGGCTGTATAGTCTGAAGTTATCTAACCGTTCCAGTACACACACTAGAAGTATACGCCGGACTGTATATCCTGAAGTTGCCTTCTGCATTCATACACACTCTAGAAGTATACGCCGGGCTGTATAGCCTGAAGTTACCTTCGGCACACATACACAAACCAGGAGGTTGCTACTTCGGGCTAACGCCCAGAAGGCATCTTCCACTTACTCCATCGGCAAGAAGGGTACTCGCTCAAATTCTACCGCTCCACCTGGGAGATCCCTTGATACAGTAGTCGACGGACTGGACCCAGAATGTTACGAAGGGCTCTCCATTAACCAGATACTAACATACATTACACATACAATACACTGACCTGATCCTGAGGAAAATTAGCAATACAAACAAGCGACGCCTTGACCTACAGGTACTCAATACCAGAAGCCGCATTCGTAAAGATCACCCGCGTGATCCTTCAGAAATAAAGATGAACCCGTGGTGCGTCTACGTGATAAATTACATTAAACGTACTCCTCGTCTCGCAATCGCATATATCATCTTACTTGAAACACCTGCATTCCGTCGGAAACAATTCTCAGAATTGTTCAATTTAGTACACGCAGTCCTAAAAGGTCGTGTAAACTCGCCTCCGATTAATTCGTTTATAACAATTAATAAAGAAGCAATCTTTAATAATTATTAACGTAAAAGATCGTGATAAACTCCGTCTTCCTGAATTTTTACAATAAGTTTCGCTCATACGAAAAGTATACGCGTTTAACAAAACAGACGTTTTTCTAATAATAAAGAATTAATACATTTATTTTCGGGCATAATAAAATGTTAGATATTCATTTCATTACTGTAAATACGTTCTCCATTAATTAAGAAATCCTGAGATCAACCTGTTTAGTTAGGGTAGATAATTAAATGCGTACGTACAATTTGCATTTAAAACATGTAAATATTAACCTGTCCTGTATAAAGCATTCCAAGTATTGAGCTCATATCCAGTCAGTCTGAAAGCCCAAATCACGTATAAGAATAGTCATGCGCACCAAGGTTACTTTAAATTATTGATTTTCTCTTTGAGCTGCTTAAAGACACCAACGCGATCATTGCCCCGGCTTATCTAAGAGATAGAATTTTACATAGCGTTACCTGAACAAATACCAGGCTACCGTGTACAGGGCAGGCCTGAGCAGTCGTAACAAACAAAATTACATTGTCATTAGTAGGATTTTTGGCTCATAAGACACCAGCAATTGAACCCCAATAATTTATATTTCCACAGAAGCGGCTCAGGATCCAGTAATAACCACTACCCTCCACGAGGGATCAGCCAAACGGGCGCTGCTACCAGGACATCCCGGGTAACACCCAATAAGATTTGTTTTGTTGTATTATTGTTAATTTATTTCCTGTAGGTTAGATTATGTTAGTTTTGTAAACAAATAGGTAATATACGCTTAAAATAGCTTTGTTGTATTATTCAAAGTGTACAGTGTTGACCATCAGGATACGAACCACCCCGCCTTGTTAAGATAAGACCCGATTTGAGCTAGACTGAGGCAAATTAAATTAAACCCTTTAATTTAAACAATTATTGCAAAGCAAAAAGAAAGTGCGTTATAGCATGTTATCCCATTGGATGCGGTGGTATTCATTCCAGACATGTTCGACGATTCTTATTTTTTCTGTTTCGCGCTTCCGAACGTTGTTCTCATTTTCCTGCGTTCTCACTTTGAGTGGTCCACTGCTCTGTCCTATGTATGCTCTGCCGCATTCGCATGGTACGTTGGATACACAATTCTTGGAATTCTGATCTTCCTTGTTTGGTTTGGTCTTGATTAGTATTCCCCTGAGCGTTCTGGTAGATTTTAAGGCAGTGCGTATCTTGTATTTGCTGCCTACCCTTACTATTTTTTCTGAGGTACTTTGTATATACGGTATTATCCTGTATGTTTAGGTTCTTCTTTTTGGTTACCTTTTCTCTGTTTAGGTAAGGTGTTAGATCGGAGTAGCCATCTTCCTAGAGTGTTCTAGCGATATTTCCTTTTCTATGTTCAGGTCCTCTTTTTCTGAACATATTGATTTTGCTTACAAGCATTTTGTAACGCCTAACTTCATGTTTTGGTCGTGAGTGGAGGTGTAGTGTAGGTACCTACTGTATGGGTAGTTTTCCTGTACACACTTATCGTGAAAGTGTTGTAATTCCTGTGTACAGTACATCCAGGAATGGCAGTCTTTATTCCGACTCCAATTCCATTGTGAATTTGATGGAGGGTGCGCGTCTATTTAGATGATTTAGGAATTCATCTAGCTTATGCTTTCCGTGTTACCAAATGACGAATGTATCGTCCACGTATCTAAGCCACATACTTGGTTTCTCTGTCAATTCCGATATCGCTTGATCTTCAGTCTTCCATATACATTCTCGCGCTCACAATTGGTCTCAGAGGAACTCCTTGCTTATGAATCTTTAGTAGGCCGTACAGATGCGGAGATATGATGTAGTGTGGGTAAGTCTAGTTATCTGGTAGTCGGAGAACTCCTCCATATGTTCTGCCAGCGTCAGGTATACCCGTCTTTCGATTGATGGTGTGGGGTCTTTTAGTATCTGTTTGTACCCGCCCCCGTCTAATAGTTCTTGGATCTTACTGTTGTAAGTGTCCATATCTATTACCACAGTCGCGTTTCCTATGTCTTCCGGGAGAATTTTGATCGTTGGGTCATTCTTAAAGGAAATGCCCGTTCTCCTTTCTAGGTCAGAGCGATTAGGTTTACATCGCCTAGATGAATGTAGGACTGATCTAACCTTACTTCTGTATTCCTCGGATTCTTCAGGATCTAATTTCAGAACTGTTCCTTCCACTGCGGTTATTAAATCTACTTCGGGACATACCTCGGCGTTAAGACTTTGATAGAATAAATACGGCTACCAGAAGTAAATATTCGAAGACCAAGGCAATTCAGCTGAAGAAAAATTTAATGAAGGAGAGGAAAGAACCAACCTGCATCAATCCAATAAACACTGTCAAAAACATTTCTAAACGACAGTTGGACAAAAACGAAATGCAGGTTCAGGACAAAGGTTTGCAATATGCGATAGCACCTAGGTATATGTCGAAAGTAGATTTAGTAACAGCAGTCGAAGGAACAGCTATGAAATTAGATCACCTTGTCACCCATTAGCACACTATCTGCAAGGCATCATCGCACCCTCATCGGGAAAAACCGAGTGTATGGTCAAGAATATGCAGCACTTCGTGGAAACCATCAGAAACTTCCAACCAAACCACTAAGAAATACTGGTAAGCTTCGACATTGTGAGTCTACTCACAAATGTTCCTACTAACTACCGTAAGGGATAAGCTGGAAAACGATGAAACGTTAGATGAACCCATGCAACTCTCGGTAAACACAATAATGGAACTTCTGACAATATGCATTGGAACTACACGTTTCCAGGTAGAAGACAAATTCTACAAACAAGAGTTTGGGTGGCGATGGGTTCCGCACTATCATACATAGTGAGAAATATCATCACAACGACCAATAACCAGGGATCGACCAAGAAAGTCAGCATACAAATACCGCCGACCATCAGCGAGGACCTCAGTTCAGTTCGAGTTACCAGGAGCAGAACCAGAAGACTTGAAAATGGCAGATGAGATTATGCCGAAACGTCGTCATTTCAACATCAGTTCCGTTAAGAACCATGGAGGAGAATCTACGCGAGACGAAGCCCGGAAGAACATCAACTTCTATATATATATATATATATATATATATATATATATATATATATATATATATATATATATATATATATATAGACCTGCTAACAATAAGGTCACAGGTTTTTACAAAAATTTCCTTCGCTGCCTTCCTACGATATTCGCTCTTGAAGTTGAGTATCAAAAATGGTTTTTTACTGCTCAATAAATTTTTATAATGTTTAGGAAAAAGCCACGCTATTTGAAGCTCTTTGGATCCGTCTGTTTAAATGTTCATCTACGCTTTAGGGGTTAGAAGTAAACAGCACCCTCTGGCTGTCTAACCTAAAAAAATGTTTTGAGCAGATTTTTCACTTTGTGCAAGTGAACTTCTTAATCTTTGGTCTTTTTTACGTCAAAAAGCTATACTAGTTTAATTTCGCTAAAACTAACCGTTACGAAGATAACCGCAATGAATTATGACGATGGTGATTTTAATTAGCCCTATTAATAAGAGTAGTACATAAATCGATTTGGAATGAAGATCTAGAACACATCGATACCTAAAACTAGAGAAAACTAACAATACATATGAAAAACTGATTCTGAAATTTTAGAATGCAAAATGCACAACATGAGCACCCCTTTCCTAATGCACATTTGTGCACCTCGACTTGAAGATTGTTGGGCTCCCCAAAGCATTTGTTGCTCTTCTTGATTTCACCGAAATGAAACATGATTCGGTCAAGGGACCCTTCTTGTGTGCCTAACGGATGTTGCATATACCACAATGTCTAAATGACACCACAGAAAAGAACCTACAGGGTCAGGTCAGGTGACTTAGAAGGCCAAGCAACTTGTCCACCACCAGTTTGGGTAGACATAATTCAAACGCTCCTGACCAACAAACTAAAGTTTAAGGATGCTCCGTCGTGCATGAACCACAGATTTTGCCGGGTTCGGATATCCACATCTTCTAGGAGCTTAGAAATTTATTTTGAAGAAACTCGCAGTAATATTGTCCACTTAATCGAGGTGAAACTGCTTCTGATGACGCGTTTGAATCGTCGCATGTGGACTCTCTTTATCTCAAACGTGTATATTATGTAAATATATTATTCCTTTTCTTCCAAAACCTGCTTCACCCTTGTACAATGTTAAACGAGTAAACACTAGATATCGTTAAAATTGTTCTAAAACCAGTGCGAAAATCGAACCTGACGGAAACATCGGCTGGACTAAGGGCATGCACTTTCTGAATATGGTACGTATGAAGCAGTTGTTCCTAAAAATCCTTCCATTGATTAATATTGAAAATTTCATTCCTAAAGATAGTGGTCTGATACTGATTGTTTGGTCAGCAGCGACTGCATTCAAAACGTCTTCCTCACTTCTGGGAACGTGTTGTCATCGGACCATCATTTAGGGCAAACTGGCCTAGGATAGCGCATCAAATTTGCTGTGGTTCTTAACGAATTATACAACGCCATTCCATAAAGAAAATGCATATCCGCATATTCAGTATTCGTGTAGTCTATTTCTCACCAATTATTAAATTAAACGGAGCTCTTAAACTTAAAAAGACCTATTCTAATACCTATACTTTGTTTAATCTAATTGCCACGATTTGACAGATAATGCACCTGTTTCTACAACTTGTGTTTGTGTATCTATTACCTACTATTAATTAATTACTGTTAGCTTGCAAATAAAAATTGTAACCACTATTCGTTACTTGAAATCAAATAAGTAGATTTATTTTACGTAGTAAAAGACAGAGGAATGAGACATTAACGTTAAAAATGTGAAAACAGTTTAAGATTGCCTTTTAGATTCACGAACTTGACGGTGTTTTACCTCTCGCCCTTAAAAAATAATTCAGGATTTGAATCTTAAAGATTTTAAACAATATGACCTTCTGAGTCATGTTTTGATACTTAGCCATATTGCTTATAAAAAGTTCTTCTTTTATGTTAGTTTTTCCATTTTAGGTTTAGATGCATTCCAGATTATTGTGATTGTAAATAACGTTTTATCTAAACACAGCCACAAGAATCATCATCGTCATCATTAGTTGAGTTTATCTCAAAACAGTTAATTTTAGCGAAATTAAAATAGTGTACGTTTCTGACGTAAAAAGGCCAAATATTGTGAGGTTTACTTGGAAAAGGTAAAAAGCTGTTCAATTTTTTTGAGGTTAGAAACCATAGGGTTCCGTGCCCTCGGTCCCTATAACATCACTGAACATTTAAATAGATGGGCCCAAAGAGCTTCAAATCTCGTAACATTTGCCCAGAAAGTATTTAAATTTATTTAGCAGTGAAAAGTTATATTGAAAAATTCACTTTTTAACAGTAAACATCAAGAGCGAATCTCTACGTAGGGAAACCTCAGAGGAAATTTTATTATATAACTTACTTTATTTTCACTAGATCTACCTAGATCCGGGAGATTTCACTATTTCTGGGACATCCTGTATATGTATATATATATATATATATATATGTATATATTATATGTATATATATATATATATATATATATATATATATATATATACAACACTATATTGTTTATATCTTTCTTGACTCAGTCTATATTTCTAATCCTTACTTCCTTACGTTTCGGAGCAGTAGGAAAATAACTGTCCGGTAGTAGGAATGGTACATCGTCCGCAGCACGGAACGGAATTTTAGGTATTGAAAATCCTCTAGAAATCATTACAAGCATTCTCCGAAATCCAAATGTTATTTGGTGTGCGGTAGGATCATTTGTCATTATTTCTCCTTATTATTCTGAAGGTGTAAATAACCGTTCTCTAACAGGCCAAGCTTCTCAAACAGTAAAAAAATAGGTTAACGCAACATAATAGTGACTATAAGTTAAAAATAAAAATACATTCTGCGCCTTAGCTTCATATTCTCAGAATTTAAATTATCAACCAAATTTTAATAGTATGAAATTATTAGAAAGGGAATCAAGTTACAAGAGGAGATTATTTTGGAAATGTTTCTGATATCTGGAATAAAAAGAAAACGTATAAGTTTAATCTTCACAATTGTCTGCACGATAGAGGGCTATTATTATGCAGTTGTAGGATGAAATTTCTGTCCATTGAGGATACAGAACAAGCAGAAGAGAGGATTAGGACAGGAAGTACTTATGCAAAGTTAACACTGTATACTTATCCGAGGTGTCCCTTCCTGACGCGTTTCCTGAAAGTGCTTACCCAAAGAGGGCACACACCTCCTGACCATGCGTGAAGATCACTTTCCGCATGTCAGTCGCAGTTTACGCCTTCACTAGTGCCGCTGCCACCTTGCAGATGACAGGTATAGCCTTTGCCAAATCTATGCCTCCGCGGAAGTGTAGAATGGCATCGAACCCTAAGACGGAAGGAGCGGGCGTTTTCTACCACCCTAACCGTATTCGGTATTGCGCCTTCTCATTACCGCTAGCCGTCCCTTAGACGTAATTAACGCCGGTTTGGTGTTGAAGGGTGTCGCTGTAGACGGTGTCTTCTCCTGTCCCTGTTGGCGTAATGCGTCATTTACGTCCGCTGGGGCTGCGGGAGTCGTAGAAGCTTCGGTACACCCCTGGAAGTTGGCCAGTGACCACCACTGCAGTTTACACACTTATCCCGGTCGTTACGGGTGGTGGAGTTGTGACTTACTGCACACTTGACACAACGTGCCGCCGCTTTACAGCAACGCTGTGTGTGATGTAACCTTTGGCATCGGAATGTGGCCTCAAATCATCGATGGACATACAAAGCCGTTACACGTATGCCACCTGCTTGGCCCTCCTTAGGTCCTCTTCTGTTGGGAATGTCACCAGCAGAAACGGAATCGGTCGTCCGGGTTTCTTAATCCTGAAGCAAGAAGTGGGATTAATGTCGAGTTCATGTAGATCTGAGCAAACGCCGCTATCGGAGATTTCTACATGTACTCTTAGTAGAACCACCTTGAACGTACGTTCACTCGTCCGATAGGTATTGTACGGAGTACCATGTCTATCCATATACCGCATCAGCCTGTCACAGTGCTTGGCAGTAGCGGGCTGTATGATGCATCCAAGGCTGATTGATTTTGCTTTAGTGATCCCTTGTCGGTCCATTTCTCGAGAAAAGGTGATCCAGTTTTCCTGACGAATAATTACCGGGGCACTATATCCCTAGTAACGGCGGTTTACATGACTTCAGGACAGTCCGCGGTGTCTTTAAGAGCCCCAAAAGCGTTGGCGATCGGTGTGGCGCTTCATCGATGTCTTCTTCGGCTTCTACTCTTTCATCACGCAGTCAACGGAGTTAGTGGATCTGGGGCGGGCATCTTCTTCAACATTGTCAGTGGCGGCTGCAGCGGCGGCGGTGGTCATCAACTGGGCTGCTGGATAATCTTCGGCTAGTGGGGTGATACATTCTGTCGGTGGTAGTCGTGACTTCCGTGCGGTGATAGCCCGTTGCGAGTCGCAGCTCACTCGGTGGAACGGCATATTGAGAACAACCGACGGTATCGCATACTGCTGGGTCGTGGATCACAGGGATACTCCACGTTCTTCTAACCACTTTTGGAAGCGGTGTCGGTTCACTCCTGCGCCGCCGTTCATCGTAGAAACTGACAAATTTATTTTATACCGTATAGGATCATATATGAATGTCATAAGATATAATAAGTTTTTAGGACACAAACAATAATTAGGTTTGGTTCCTATTGATAATTAAAAAGCAGAATTAGTTTAAATATGGTAGTTAAATGACGTTTTTATGACGTTTGAAATTGTCATATTAACTTTGAAAGTGGAGTCAGTAGGCTGGGACATTAGGCCGTCAATTTTACGTTATTTATACGTCTCGTGCAAAGTGTTGATGATGTTAAGCTTGACTAAAAATATGTCATAAAACCTATGACTGTCAGCTGGGAACAAGAAAAAATTCATGATCCTTAATATCGCTTGCGCGCTTCCGTGTCTCCACTGCCTATGAACCTACGTCCTCTTTTGGAGATGATCAAACTTAACCGCTTTTAAAACATGAATAAAAGTGTTTGCAGGATGTCGCAACTACAATGGTTTTGTGTCATCAACATCAATACTCAGAAATATGAACCCCTGGGTAAGACGGGATGCTCTTCTTGAATATTTTAGTGGAGTAGAACAGACATGCATCTGGGCGCCAGAGCCCATGCTCACAATAAACAATTAAACCCCACAGAACCGGTAAACCAATATTAGTAATCATTGTATTCATCAGATAGAGTAACCCACGTGTCACAAGCATATTTATAATAAACTTGTAATTTGAACCTCGAATAGAAAATTTTTACCAGTTAACTACAATTAAAAACACTATCAATCTAGCTCTACATGAAAAAGTGACCTAAAAACTTAAACTATGTTATTTAATTATAGTAGAGTTTTCCTAATCAGAAGGTGTATGTATTCATCTAATTTATTGTTCAATAACAATGCAGTAAAAAGAGATTTAAACGACATACGTTCAATCGTATATCAACCATTTCTTTAGAGAAACAGCGTGAGACAACGAATAAATAAATATCTCTACAAACCCTCGAAAGATGTAGAGTAAACAATATGTAAATCAACAGAATAGCATAAAGAGGTTAATATTGTTAAATCAACAAATACACTTGACATAAAGAAATAAAACAACCATAATTTTCAAAGGCAGCAGATCGTTTTCTTCTACTTTTCTATCCCACAAGGATTATCGAACAAAAGGAATGGTGCGATTTGCGTCACATCCCAATGAGCTTTAAGAATTTATATACAACTGATTTTGAAAATGTCCTCGATCGTACCATAGCTTAAATTACATTATAAACCAAATCACCTAAATATATTCAGAGCTTTTATTAATAATATAAATAAGAAGATAATGTTTGCATTTTATTATTTTTTATCATAAATATAGGGATAAAATTCTATAGTTTCCAAATAAAAGTTCTATCTTATACCAATATACACAGATTGTTTATGTCTTTATCGAAACTGTGGTTATTTTTTGATATTCTAAAGTTCCATTTTCTTTATTTCGATCGGTCGCTGTTATGTATACAAATTTAATGTAGTTGTATGTTATAAAGAAGCGTTTATGAGGCATATTGAGAGAACTGCAAAATGCGTATTTTTTTTACTTATTAAAAACAAATTTACTACTTCAATCATTATAACTAATAATGAAAAATGTAAAATTATACTTGTATTTTCAAAATATAAATCTATTTACTGAAATCATTCTAATTAATCTTTAATATTTAGTCTTTATTACATAAACCAGTTCATAAGATAGCTTATAAAAATGTTATATCAAGTAATTAAGAGAATTCTCTTGGGATGAGAAAGTCCAAGACGAATGGGAGTATTAACGTTCCTAAGGGAATAAAACACAATTTAGTCTTCTATTGCATGTAATACTTTTTCTCAAAATCGGAATATATCTTCTGTAAAGTTGCCACTTTGATTTTTTCACAATGTAATTTCGAGCTTTACCTAAATTCGTTTTTCAGAAATTAGAGGTACTATAGAATATTTTCCATATTTCTGAAGAAGGACAACATTGAAATTGTTATCATTCATATTAAGTAGTTGCTTTTCTCTTGATTAAGAGTGTTCCGCAGGCGATTCATTTAGAATTATTAATCCACTACCTTGACAGCTTTACATAATTTGTACCTTGATTGCTATTTCACAATGTGTAGCCGAAGCCGAAATTTTTGTTGGTAAATATTACAGACACACAACTGTTATACCTAGAACCGCCAACAGCGGGCAAATTGACCGACATAACAATAGGCTGTTATAATATACTTTTTATTCAGGATTTTAATATAAACTTGCAAATTAAGGAAACTCATACTAAAAGCTCACATTTTAATTTAAATAAACTACTTTACAAATTTAGTGATGAACCTACATACGTAAAAACAGTTTTCAATGATTTGTAGCTGCATTTTCCACATACATATTTTTGCCATGTTTCGCACATCCGGCGTTTTGTTTTCGTACTTAGCTGTTAGGCGTTTTCTTTTTGGTAGTTGGTAGTAGCCGCTACTACTGCTAGTAGTAAGGCTAAGCGGATTCTGGACAAGGAAGTGACGTCACACTAAGCATCGACGTGAGCTTGCAAGATGGCGGCGGCGGACCAATGAGAGACGAGGACGCGGCCACGCCCCAGTTACGTCGGACCAATGGGTAATAAATATATAATTAAATTTTAACTTAATTCTAAAACATAACTTTTAAAGCAATAAAGGAATTTGTATTTTCAAATAAATATTAAATTTACATTTAAAAATTACAATATAGAGTTTATCTAGAAATAACATCCTGGGTAATTTATATTAATAATATAATATAATAATATAAATTAATTAGGTGATAGAAACAAAACAAAACAAAAATCAGTTTTTCTAGAAATCGGACCAGGATTTGCCAAAAATAAATTTAAAAACCCCATCTCCCTGTCGACTGATCAACGTATCTAACACATATATCAAATTGGAGCAGTTACCCCTAATGTAAAAGCTACCCTAGTAGGTCATAGAAATATTTTTAAGCAGAAGTACAGCGTTTTCAAACAAAAAATCAATTGTTCTCGAAAACGGGCCAGAATTTGCCAAAAATAAATTAACCCCCTACTCCTCATATCGACTTTTCGACGTATTTAACACATATATCAAATTGAGGCAGCTACCCATAGTAGGCGATAGAAATATTTTTAAGAAATTTTTCTAAGTACAGCCTTTTCAAACAAAAAATCTAAATTTAAAGCTAAAAATAGAGATTGCAAGGTCATCATCATCATCATCATCATGAACATATTACAGTTAAAAAAATAGAGTGTTCAAGGTCAAAGAGCAATGACCTGCAGGGTATTATATTACATTCTTAAAATCTAAAAATAGAATCAGTTCATGGAAACATGAAGAATGGCAGGTTGTTATGTATGTATGTATGCTAAAATGTAGATCAAGGTCAAATACTACTTAGCTTGACTATGTTGTGTGAAGGTCAAATAGTTTTATAAACTAAAAGTAGGACAAGGTGGGTATTTAACTAGTTTAACATGTTGTAAGGGTACTCAATCAAGGACACATTTAGATTAAAATTTAAAGGTAAAATAGAAATTGCTAGGCCATCATATTACAATTTTAGAATTCAAGATCAAACAATAATGACCTGCAGGTGTATCATATTACATTTTTTAAAATATAAAAATAGAATCAGTGTATGGAAACAAGAGGAATGGCAGACTGTTGTTGTCTGTGTATATTACAATTCTTAAAAATCTAGAAATAGAGTGTTCACACTGAAAGATTATAGACCCGCAGCACATTTTTTAGAGATATAAAATAGAATCAGCTTATGGAAACAAAAGAATGATAGGTTTTGTTGTCTATGCTAAAAGTAGAAAAGGTCATACTAACCCCACCATGTGTAAATTACACATGAATCATTTCTTCAACTGTGTTTAGTCCTAGTCCAATTGCGAGCAAGTAAAGTCGTTATAATGCAAGCAGCAATGATATCATTCCTGGAGCGATATAAAACAATGTACAGCATCTCCTGATGGTAGCAGTTATTCATCATCAGATGCAGATTAGCTTACTGATGGAATTCTCAAAGCACTATACTATCGACACGAAGTATGGTAAACATATTATCATTGCAACCGAGAACTTTAAGTGCATACTTCCCTTACGATGTTAGGAATACTTAAAAAAAGATCGCATTGAAAAGTTTAAACAGTATCTGGCTGAGAAAGACGTACATCACAAGCACCGGAAGTGTAGGAAAGACAACTAATGTCACATTACTGTAAAAAATAATAACATATATCTATGTAAAGTCTTCTATTTTTTATTAAATGAAGAGTACGTACATCATAATGAAGAGAGTTGCTATTGATGAGACTAAAAAGGTACCGCATAATATGGTGTCTGCAGGTTTTTATATATTGGCTATGCTCTTCAAGGTTAAAATTTATTGGGATCACATTACAATTCATACAAACCAATTTTCAAGGTTAAAGTTTATTGACAAGGTATTGAGAACGTATCATATTACAGTTCTTATGTTAGGCTCTTCAAGTTTCTTACAAATAGCAAAGTAAGCAATCTTAACCAATAACTCACGTAACTGGCTTTGTGTATGCATAGGTCAAAGTGAGTATTGTCTGACCTTGTGCATGCTCGGTATTGTTCAGGTATCCTCGTGGAGTCTACCTTTTAATATAAGTTGAAATTTTATAATCACACATCATTCGCTTCAACATCATGTTTTTCTAAAAGTATATATGTAAAAGCACTGATTCTGCAAAGTAAAATCGCTTAGTTTACTATAGTTATAGTGTGTAAACCTAATCAGAAAGTCAGTTCTATTTGTTTAAATGTAGCATCTAGAAATATTGCACGATTGCATTAGGGCATATACCACGCGCTAACCAAGACAACCAGACAAATATAGAAAAGTAATGGATGTTGTAATTGATGTGCAAGGATTCAAAACAGCAAGAAATATATTCACACCTAAGCAACTAGCGATATATAATGGAGAGCAAATTGCTCATTATGTATTCAAGCCTCCATTTCCATGGCACACCTTGGATAGTGAATTTCAAAACAAGCTAACTGGTTAATTCACAACCATCACTTTATCAAGTGGGAATATGGATATACTTCTCCACATCTATTACCTCGATTACTTAGTGATTTCATATCAACAACGGATGAGGTATACGTTAAAGGAGGAGAAAAGCTGATTATATCCAAAATTTTAAAACAACGTATTACGTTGTTTGAAGAACAATCTACTTTACCCAAGCTTAATGCATGCTGTAAACTCCCAACACCCCTGTCGACTTTTAAACGTATCTAACACATATATCAAATTGGAACTACCCTAATGTAAAAGCTACACCTAGTAGGTGATAGAAATATTTTTGAGCAGATAAGAAGAGCATAATAATAAAGTTTTAACCCTGAAATGTTACGCAACTAACAATACTCGTGATATTTTGCATAAATTTATATTCACATTTTAAACCTGTATAAAATCAATCAATTTTTAAGATAAATACTGATGTAAAATAAAATACTTTATTTATTTCGAAACACTTGTAATATGTTGTTCATCTAAAAATTCTAACGTTTTTTTATTAAAGAACGCCTTCCTTAACTCTGAAATGTTATACATCACAATTGATATAAAACGTAAATGTATCTTTACATTTTTAATATTTTCCAAATTAATTGAGTATTAATAGTAAATCTGATATAACATAATAAATGTTTAATGTATTTGTAAAGTATTTGTAACATGTTTTTTCTCAAAAAATTGTAACGATTTTTACCCATTTTAAATGGCTTGTACTCGGAATGAGTAAAAAGCTTGCAATTGTAAAATCCATTGCCTATATAGTATTATCAGTATGATTTGTAACATTACATTTGACTTGAAATACAAGTGTGTACAAGAATGAAATGTATAATTGCAATTATTCTTGTGTAAACGATAGACGTGTACTTGAACTATAAAAGTGATGTATGTTTGAAGGTTTGTAATTGAAGTAAGGCTATATGTGCATATCTACGGAAAGAGATAAAAGACGACTCGATGTGGACGTCCGTAGTCTTAGGGTATAGGTGGAATGAGAGGGAGGGCGTAAATAAAGTGCTGCAAAGATGCGCTCCTGAAAATTTAAAAGTTGCACCTAATTCTCAGAAAAAAATTTTTTTCAACTCAGTTGTGTTTTATAAGTGGCAATTTATCAGTTTCATGTATAAATTTATCAAAATATGATAAAATTACTCATAAATTAACCAATTCCATTTTGAAGCACCAAAGAGCACTTAAAACACAACTTTTGCACTCAGAGTAAACACATGCATGCAACTTATCCATTCCACATATAAATGTATCAAAATGGTCCTTAAATTAACCAATTCAATTTTGAAACAACAAACAGCACTTAAAACATGACTTTAATTTAGTTTGATTAGGACTCCAAATTCACAATTTTGGATAGAGCGTGGATATTACTGCTTCAGGAATTGTAGGATAATAAACGCAGTTATTTTTCTATGAAAGTATTTTATGCAGGTGAATGCGAACATTCTATATTTATCTTACTCACCAATTCACATAACAATTTTGAAACCGGATTTGCAAATGTATGAATGCAGTTGTATAATTTGTATTGCATAAATACATGGCGTATAGTTTTCAGATTTACATGCTTTTGGGAACTGTCTTGACTTTTATATAACGCAAGCTTTTTTCAGTTTTAACTGTACTATATTTTCACATTTTCTTTATATGCGTGATATTTTACAATAAATAAATTTGTAACGCAATATGCACTTAAAATTTGCAAAAAATGACTGCTGTACTTTGATGTAGAAGTTTATACATGAGAACATGAGTAAGTCAAACTTCCAAATGTTTTCAATTTTTTCCTTAACGTAGATCATTTCACTTTTCTAGCGAAAATTGAACTATCACTAATTTTTTTAGCTGTAGTAAAATTTTTTGGAAAATGAGAACTTAAACTGCTTTCAGTCTGCTCCGTTGAGCTTTTCTGTGAGAAACAGTTACCGCTTCTGGGAAACGGCTACCTGTTTTTAAGAAAAGGGTACCGGTTTTAGGTCTGTTTTGAGCTGTTTTCGAAAACGGTACCTGTTTTGTGCTGCCCGTTGCTGGAAAAACAGGTATGTTTTTGAGCTGATTGTATCAAAGTTTATACTATTCACATTTTCGGTGTTCTGCCGAACAATTTACAAATTGTTGTTGGCTTCAGCCAACTCACTACATAAACGTTCCAAATTTTCGCTACACTAAAATTGAATTTTGTCATAATTAATTAATAAAATAAGGATATTTCTATTAAACCACATAAATTGAAACTCTTTATTAGTATAGGTACTGTTTATAATACATAGAAAAAACACTAGTAATTATGTTACAAAAATGAACTGTCCTTCCGTTTACAGTATTGAATAAAACAATATCAAATTATTTTCTTGTAACAAATTGCTAAAACGACAAACTTTACTAACTCCTGTCAAGACTGTCAATTATCGTCATTACTGTTTAAGTGATCGAGAGATGGCGATACCTTACAATTATAACCAAACATGTAAAAAAAACGTTGTTTTGAGTATGTATTTCATCAGAAAAGGTGTACAATAAAGTTTATTTAAACATATTTTGTTATTTTATACTTCATATATTTGTTCTATGTTTCTGAAAGCATACAATTTACTGGACATTTTACCGCATTGTATCGGTATTATACGCTACATTTTTAGTCACATGAATAGCAATTCTCTTCATTATGATGTTTTTTGCAATAAAAATATAAGTAGAGCAGATTGTAAATTTACTAATAATAAAAAAAAAGAAAAATAAAAATAAAAATATATGATTTATTTCCAAACAATTATACATAGATATGTTATTATTTTTTTACAGAAATGTTAAATTAGTTGTCTTTCCTACAGTTCCGGCGCTGGTGATGTATACGTCTGTCTCAGCCAGATATTGTTTAAACTTTTCAATGCAATCTTCTTTTTGAAGTATTCATAAAATCGTAAGGAAGTATGCACTTAAAGTTCTCGGTTTCAATGATTATATGATTACCATACTTCGTGTCGATAGTATTCATATCAATCACTTTATATTTTGCACCCACCTCCAAGCCTCTTACGTTCGTGAAGGATTTACATAAAGCGCCATTGTTCAATTCATCTTTACTGATTCGAGAACGCTTTTGAATTTTAAGTTGACACCGGAACTGACCTATATATACTGCATCACGATTTTGATGGTAGGGGCAGGTGTGCTTTGAGAATTGCATCAGTAAGCTAATCTGCATCTGATGGAGAATAGCTGCTACCATCAGGAGATGCTGTCCACTTTTTTACATCGCTCCAGGAATGATATCATTGCTGCTTTCATTATAACGACTCTACTTGCTCGCAATTGTACAAGGACTAAATACTGTTGAAGAAATGATTCATGTGTAATTTTCATATGGTGGCGTTGTAGTATGACCTTGCTCTACTCTTAGCATAGACAACAACCTATCATTCTTTTTGTTTCCATAAACTGACTCTATTTTTATATTTCTAAGAAGTGTGATATGATACCCCTACGAGTCTATAATCTTTCAGTTTGAGCACTCTATTTTTAGATTTCTGAGAATTGTAATATACAATTTGACCTTGGTTTACCTTGTAGCATAGACAACAACAACAACTTGTCATTACTCTTGTTTCCATACACTGATTCTATTTTTATATTTCTAAGCAATGTAATATGATACACCTACAGATCATTACTTTATGACCTTGAAAATTCTATATTTAGATTTCTAAGAATTATAATATGATGGCCTAGCAATTTCTATTTTAGCTTTAAATTTTGATCTAAATGTGTCCTTGATCCTACTTCTAGTTAATAAAACTATTTTACCTTCACACAATTTAGTCAAGCGAAGTACCATTCGACCTTGATCTACATTTTAGCATACATACATAGCAACCTGTCATTCGTCATGTTTCCATGAACTGATTCAATTTTTAGAAATGTAATATGATACCCCTGCAGGTCATTACTTTTTGACCTTGAACACTTTTTTGTAATTGTAATATGATCATGATGATGATGAAAATGACCTTGCAATTTTTATTTTTAGCTTTAAATTTAGATTTTTTTTGTTTTAAAAGGCAGAACTTGGAAAAATTTCTAAAAAATACTTCTATCACCTACTAGGGGTAGCTGCCCCAATTTGATATATGTGTTGGATACATTGAAAAGTCGACAGGAGGAGTAGGGGAGGTTAAATTTATTTTTACCAAAATCTGGCCCGTTTTCGAGAAAAATTAATTTTTTGTTTGAAAATCTGCTTAAAAAATATTTCTATGACCTACTAGGTAACTTTTACATTAGGGTAGTTGATTCAATTTGGTATGTGTTAGATACGATGAAATGTCGGCAGGGGAGATTATTTTTGGAAAATTCTGGGCCGCTTTCGAAAGAAATTGATTTCTTTTTGTTTGAAAAGGCTGGAGACCTTCGTCATGTTTGCCTATAAAAGGTTTACTGAATCATGCACACCCAAAGAAAGCCTTTATTATAAGCTAAGGAACGTCATACCATACCCCTATAGGTTAATAATATTTCACCTTGACCACTCTACTTTTAGACTTCTAAGAATTGTAATATGATGATGACATTGCTATTTATGTTTTTATCTTTTGACCTTGACATACAAATTTCCCGACAAAACGTTTGACCGCAGAGTTACCTTGTAATATGGTGATGATGCTGATGACATTTAAATTTCCCGGCAAAGGTTTGACTTTGAAGAGATCCAAAGCTTCCATTCCTCACTACCATAGGGCCAGTGAATTTGAATTGGTCCAGAACCGGCCCCTAATCACTACTGTTGTGCATTATAATTAAAACTATTTGCATTTGTAAATAATAAAATTATATTGAATGTTTGCAATAGTTTCACAACTTAAAATTCGCAGGTTGTTGCTTCTATCTAGAAACCGTAGACACAAATATTCACATTTCACCTGTGATAATTACTTTGTTGCATTGTTTAGAAGAATTATTTATCGATGCTATACGTAAGGTAAGATATATAATTATATTTAAATCATTAGTTTTTGAGCGAATTTAAAGATAAATAAGTCTAAAGTGCATGAATGACAACACGATTATTTTCTTATGTTTTCTACTTGTATTATGTTTCAAAATAATTAATACATAAAATTTTATTTAAAGTAGAAGAAAACAGATAGTTGCTAGTTGTAGAAACCGCATTTTGGTTTAAAGGCGAAATGATCAGGTAAGCATGTGATCATTATAGAAAAATTAATTAAAACGCAAAGATTTTGTTGAGAGTCGAACTACGGAAAGCTGGCATGGTAAATACATATCATTGCCCGCGGCTACGAGCTTTGTTAGATGTGTAATGCAGAATGTAAATCTAGAAATCATTACCACATGCCTTAATTAATGTAACAACATGAATTTAATAATAAAAATATAAACTATATGTGCTTAAAAGACTTTGATGTGCAATATGTAATTACATTGTACAATTAAAATACCAGTTACAGTGCTTTGAAGTAATAAAAATAGAAAAGGAATATGCATTTACAAATAAAAATCCTGAGTGACACAAATATTTAAGCTGGCATCACAATGAATAATGGGTACCGTTTCAATTTTGGTTTACGTTAGAAAGAGAACGTATTCGAGAAGTTCAGATGGAAACAACATCCAACGCGAATTCTAAAACTAATTGTTAATAAATGTGTGATTTATATTAAACGTTAATATTTCAGCTAACGTCACAATTTGGTTGACGTTAGAAAACAACGTATTCGAAAAGTTGAGATGGAAACAACATCCGGCGCAAATTCTAGAGAAATAATTGCTAATGTATACTAATGTAATTACATTTTACAATTAAAATATTAGTTACAGTGTTTATATTTTACGACTAAAATATATTTCATTATTTTATAATCGTTTGTTAAAATTGAATAAATACGTAATTCATGAATTTAATAATAAATAGAAAATAATGTTTTTGATAAATATGTAATACTAATAAAGTAATAAATTAGAAAAGACTTTGATGTAAACTATACTAGTGGTATATTAAGTGGATCTAGGTTCCTGCAATTGTTATGGCGAGAAAACCTGAAATTTGAAATAGGTTCTAATAAGAAGGGTTTGCATGCTATACTCCAACTATTTGTTCGTTTCTAAACACCTACCCTTCGATTCCATACGCCTAGCTTCCGGTATGTAGGTTTTCCTATAAAAACAGGAGTGAAAATAAAACGCATATTATGTGAAAGTATTTTATTAATGTGATTCAATGTACAACTTTATATGATAATTACATTTTACTTACGTACAATGCTAGTAAATGCTTCATACCCAATTAATACATCGTGGAAAATAAGGTAATATGCCGAAGTATCGTCGGCAAAAGCCGAAAATGCTTCAACTTCCAATTTCAAATCAATAACTACATTATGAATACTCTCATTTTGACGAGTGCAGTTATTTATAAATATCGGCTGACTCTTAAATTGCATAGAAGCTTGTAACGAATTATAATATTGATTCCGACAGTTTAAATATTCTTCGTAAGCATCCAAGTATTTGTTATCAGCGAAAACGAGGTTTTGCTGCTCGAAACGATATCTTCTATTATTAATATTTACTTTTATATTCGAGGTATTTAAGTGATCCAATTTTGCTGCACTCTCTTCCCTATTATTTCGCTTCTTGGTATGGAAAGTAACCAGTAACCATTGAGGACGTTGAAAGCCGGTACTGTTCTTTACCGCCAAAACCATTGACTTGATGCGGGTATGGTCGGATATATGTACAAATCGCGATCGAGAAAAGCAACTTCTATCGCTGAAATTTTATTAACCTTCTGATAGATAGACAGCTTCATAGCGTCATTCGAATTACATACGGAACTTTCCACGTAACCTTCGTCAAGTTGATCTTAACATCAGTTTTTCGCATAACCCTCCGCAAATCTCAACACATGCTTGAGCGGTATGGAAACGCAGAAGGCGGTCTTGGTGCTGTTTAACAGTTGAAGAGGTATGTTTCGCGGACTCCATCCTACATGCGATAAACAAGTGGTTTGATCTGCAGTACATAATCAATATCCTTTAATGGTACTACTAATACCAGATAAACGTACGGTTTCAATCACCTGATCGTCTAACATGAATCGATTCTCATCGAAGCAGGAGAGAGGTGCATTATTCGTGAGATTATACGCTTTGTTTGCTTCATTAGGGGTTAAAATACCTTATAAGTATAACACTATCGTAAGTAGCTGTAATGAGATCGAATTTTTGCACAACCAGATTAATCACATCGGAGTTGCTGTATGCGTTTGTTGTGTACGGATGATAATTTCGACGATCGCATTCCAGATCATATCTTTGTATCTCACCCCAGTTAATAAAGCTTTCTATCCTTTTTCCATATCGGCTTAAATGATTGACAATATTTTCCAAAGAGTATTTCAACTATTTTATTAGTCCAGTCATTGAAGATAAATACGGCGATACTGTATAATTTTGCTAAACAGCACCTATTTGCACAAAAATTTGGATGTAGGTTCTGCTTACCCTCTACTTCAAGGTTGACTATGTTTCGGGGGTTGCTTTTTATTTATTAGGGGTGAAAACTGCCCCTATTAGACAATAACTTTTAATTGAAGATTCGAGCGTGTAATCGATTGAAATCATCTTTAAATAAGTTGAATGAACGTCAAATGACATTAAGGGACATGATGTTCTTAGCAACTTGGAATGATTAAATATCACCGATTTGCCTGAACATTTGGATTTGGGTACTACTTACCTCTGCTTCAAACACGAACCTGTACCGTTGGTTGTTTACTAATTATTAGGGAGAAAACTACCTGTTTGCAAATAATTATATAAATAATTGCTATTCCGATGGATAAATTATGATGAATTGAAAATTTTCAGCCCTAAAACCACCCCTATCACAGTAATCATTAAAATATGATGTTGAAATATGTTATTTGGAATGATTTAATCATATAGTGATATTAAATTAAGATTTCTTTACTGTTTTCATTTTTTATCATTTATTTATAAGTTTATAAAACCATCCCTTGCAAAAAATCGAAAAATTATATTGAAAAATTTTTTAGTTCAAAATGTAATACAATCTCCTCATTATTTAAAATGCAACGCATTTATTTCACCAACCCTTAAAAGCCCAACTGATTAAAATTTACAACAAAAATAGGGAAAATAAGAATTTTATTTTATATGGATTGTAATTTTTTATTTTAATAAATTTTTAATATAAAAACCATGTAAATAGTAAAAATCCTGTTCACTCCCTTCCTCTTCCTCTTCGTCCTCATTCCTTTCCACGTCCGCCTCATCCTGGTCTTCCTCCTTGTCCTCCTCTTGGTCCATAATTGGAGTACTATTTTGAAAATTGTCTCCGCTGCATGTTATAAATGTCGAATTGCATAAAAGTCCTACTATTCGGCAAAATTACAAAAATGATCTTTTTACTTCAAGCTCAATTTTTTTCAAAACTAAGCACTTTAAACCGGTCAAACTTCTTGAGCATATTACAAGCATATAAATAAGGTGAAATGTAAAGTGGCAACGATTATTTTCAATTGGGGTGGTAATTAGGGGGTGATTTTCATGTTTTTTTTTGTCGCCGAAAAAAATAGGGATCGACGTTATTTTCGTCATAACTCGCTTAGTTTTGATGCTAGCGGGCTTCTATAACAAAAACAAAGGTTTTTTCAAGCACTTTCTATAAGATTTCCCCTAAAAATGCACAGTTTTTTAGCTATTTCACGTTGAAACTTTCAATTTTGGCGTTGGACGAATTAAAAACGACCTTCAACAAGCTGTTACTCCGTTTATAAATCCACCATTCTTTTTATTCTTTCAAAAGCTTCATCTTTAATAAGAATGATTTTGTCGATAGAATACTTTTGAGGTATTCACGAAAAACCGTATGAAAGCTCGCGAATAAACCGAAAAGTATTGACCGTCAGAAAGAATTGTATAGAACAAAAGTTGCTTAGAATTAGTCAATCTATCTACGCCCGGGCTCATCTACAATGACAACCCGAGAAGGGGTGGCATCCAAAGTTTTATGAAAATCGATAGTTTGGCAAAATTATACGGGAAAACGGTCATTGACTGGACTATATGCTAATAGATATTACTAAAGTTGTGGGCAGATAGTCTAGACACGCGGGACAAGTTTTTAAAAATTTTTGAATGTATCCAAAATGTACCACGTTTGTAAGATGCATAGATTTGTCAATTGTTTAACTTTTTACTACAGCATAAATAATTATTAAAAATCCTGTCGCGCATGCGTAAATTATCCGACCATTTTCTGTTAACTTATTGTATAAAATAATTGAAATCCTCTTTTTTTTCAAACAATTTTACACGCATGTGTAACATGCCTCATGTACCCTATCTTGAAAATAGTAATTTGAACTTATTTTCAATAATGCAAATTCAAGAGCCAAACAATCTCTAAGTGATTTATCTTGACTTCACTGACAATAATGTCACTATTACTCAAATTAATTGCCTGCCTTACTTTGACTTTCCGGGCAATAATTAAAACATTAGCATTTATTTACAAGTCTGATATTTGATTACTCACAAACCTCAAACCTGATCAAACGAAGTGACCGTCTAGTGTTAGGTACGTTATGCTATCTAAATGAGATAGTGTGGATGAGGTTCGTGCTGCATCATGCGGACAGGTGAAGAGAAATGAAACTACTCAAATTAAAGTCAACGAACTTGGCGCACCGGTGGTTCAGCCCGTTGATCTACTATTGTGGGAAAGAACCACCAATAAAACCCACTTTATTCATAAATACGCAATTGCACAAGTACATTAATAAATCAAATGCCACAAAAAATATAATGAAAGGGTTAAATATATAAAAAAAATACCATTAAATCAGGTTAAAGTGCGTACAAAATTGTAACATTAAGAGAAAATGAATAAAAAGCAGTTTAGTTACACAGAAACACAATAATAAGAAAAACACATATAGTCACACTCACAATTGGGTCATTATTAATCAAAATGAAGATCATAATAAAAATCGTAATACCAAACATGTGGCTCTTTTTAAAAACCAATCATGCCGGTGTAAAGAACCAGCGTCCTTTACGTATGCGTTTTAGAATAAATTATTTGCGGACCATCCTATATCTAAAATTTCAAAAATTTACGCGATATTGCACAACGAATAATTTATTAATCACCGCTGACGTGTATTTCTAAAAACCAGTAAGTTTTTGCACGTCAGAACGATTACAACCAATCGCATAACGGCACCCCCCGCACGGTAGCCGCGAAGCCGCCCACCGATGCACCATTATAAACCCGTAACGCGTGAAGAAAGGATGAGCAATCGAAGTAGATTCAAGTCAAGCCGATATCCAGCCGCCGCCACCGTACCGATTGCTTCGTGTAAGCACCGACCTGTTATTCACCGTCGAAGAGTCCATCGCGATCGTGTGATAACGCGCACCACCTCGCACCGGGCAACCTAAAGTTTAATCCTGTACTGTCATTGATAGACACGTAAGTTGTAAAGTTATAAAATCTGACAATTTACAATCAAACACTACAGAACGTAAATAACGCCGGGCTGAGTCTCCAGGAGTTATACCAAGTACACTAACACCTAGAGTGCCACGAAGGGTAGATCCCGACGTCACTCGCAAATACAAAGTACACTAACACCTAGAGTGCCACGCAGGGGTAACCCCCGACGTCACATCGCAAACACTTGAGGGTGAAGGGTTGTTACAGGGCTGTAAAGACCTGCGACCTTTCTCTTAGTCTATCCGGTTAAGACAGGCCGTCGCCTACGTCTTCTGAGTATTACTGAGATCCCGCTCGAAACTCATACATACAATACATACAGACAAACACAATAACCGTACACGGTGTCTTTAATCGCAGGAGAGTACACCCGAAATCGGTTGTATAAATTGGTAGTCAATATAACCATCGCAAACACCTAGTGTGAGATCGTTTGTAAATAAATTAGATAGTACGTAAATTATCCAATATTTACCTTAAACCTATTAAAGTCGTTTTAGAGTAGTTTTAATATCAAGTATTTTGTTCCCTTGATTGATTGTAGATAATTAGACTTAATATAGAAATCCGAATTAATTCCGTTAAATAAATAATCTAATTGCCTAATCAAACCGGTTAGAATTAAAGAAAGATAGTCCCGAGATCTCGCATTTGCATACGCGCATTTCGCGTGTATTATTTCCTGGGAGTACGACATACTCGCTTCAGCGCTCCAGAGTTACTGAAGAATAAATGATTATGCCATGCGTATAGGCCGGGAACGATATCGATTTTCTCCGTCCGAGGTCGTTACACTGACGCCGTTGAACGAAACTACTTAAAGCAACGGTACCAGCTTCTGTAAATACAGGACCGTAACATAAATTTTACCTACTAGGTAAGGAGTAGATTAAAATAATATCTCTGTTCACAGAAGCGACTACGCACACAGTAAATAGCCGCCCACCAGGAGAACGAGTGTGAGGAGCCGCCAGGACCAAGAAGCACAAATACATTTTGAGTTGTTATTAATACCAGTTTTTTATATTGTTAAATTTATTTAATATACGTTTTAAAACGCTTTAAGATATTTATTTAAGGTGACAGTGTCAACCCACTAGTTAAGACGAACCACACCCCGTTTATAATAAATTATAAACACGATTGAGCAAAGCCGAGGCAAAATAAAACCGCGTTGGGTTACCAAACCAGAAGGCGCATAAATAATAATCATTTATTTAAAAACCCGTAAGGGGCATTACACCGGTCTTTAAGTAAATAAGCACATATAATAATAAAGCAAACCACGGTATATATAAAATATAACAACAGTAAAACTGCACATTTAAAAGTTACCCAATTGTTTAGTGATAACTAAAGCCCAAATACTCATTGTAATAAAGCACATACAAAAGAGAAATCAGGTCGCTGGAAAATAATTCAACTTCAACAAACTGAAATAAAAACTCATTAAAACAAAGCCTTACAAGGGTACGTTATAAATAGATCACTAACATCGTGACCGATATATAAGTTTGAGTGCGTTAGCAACATACCGTGCCTCTCTCTCCGGTTACACATTAACCTATACAATATATAAAAACAATAAATATACAATTCGAGGTGTTTAATGGTCTGGCTTGGGAGTGTGTACCAACAGGTAATTGACTTTTACAATGATTAACCTGCGGCATCCTATACCCATTCACCAGCCACCTTTACACCATTATAAATATACTCTGTACTGTCCATTTATTTTAGTCCTTTGCAAGACCATGTTCGGTATTTAATATGTTATCTAGACTGGTAAGACTATTTGCTGCGAACTTTCAATCATATAGAAATGCATACTTACACTAGAATACATATTCCCATCATTGATTACAAGCGTTAATAGACGCTGTTTAACCCCGAAAGGAAAGACAACTTATTGTTGGCGAATTCAAAAGAAAAATGTACACACAGGAATTATTTTAAAGACAAACTGTTTACAATGAAGGGATTTAATTAACCCAAAAATTGATCTGGTTCAATTGAAAAGCTCGCTGTAACAGCCCTTCCTCGCGATCCAAACATAACTATATCTACTCCCGAAAAACCACCCCCGTCTTTCAAGGGTAATAAAAAAACCAAGAAATGCTGACATATGTTGAAATAGTTTCATAATAATTATTACACGACATCTCAATTTTAAATATATGCATTCGTCTGTAACAACTTTGTATTTAGAGGTCTCCAGTAATGAAGTTTTCATCGTGGCCCGTCTCGCCACAATTAATCATTAAACCAATGAGATTTTTACATCAAGAGCGCGCATAAAAAAAATTCCAATGATTTGTTACGCCCCTTCAGTAAAGTA
The DNA here is from genome assembly GCA_036346205.1 of Vesta saturnalis. Lineage (NCBI taxonomy): Eukaryota > Metazoa > Arthropoda > Insecta > Coleoptera > Lampyridae > Vesta > Vesta saturnalis. Next base: position 37,286 of record JARFJB010001383.1, on the reverse strand, counting down.
TTTTTAAGCATGCACCTGTCACTCACCCCCTAATATGTGTTTACATACATATTAGTTACAAACAATCCTACATTACTTGGATAAACATATATAAATAAAAATATTTTGAAAACATTAGTTTAAATTACTACGTATTATCAAGATATTAAAAATCCACTAATTATCTTTTCTATCGTGGTAACAATGGCGATTTGACAAACGTTTATTACAATAATAAAATTTTCGCGGTCCGCTACGTACGCATGTTTCAGCATTTTGCACTAACTAGAATTTTCTGCCATTTGGCTTACGATGAATCTTTAGTTTTAAACATCCTAAATGTGTCAATCGTTTAAAATCTTGAATTTATAAAAAAATTCGAATTTTAAAGTGGGTGGATTGTAGTAGAATGCAAGTCGTAAAAATTATCTTAATTTTTCACACCGGAAATATTACTTCGCGAACGGTGGAAATATGTCTATGGTTTATAAAATAGTATTGTTTATCAGTCTACAATTGTACAAAGAAGTATTATTTCTTTTATTTTCCACTTTGTAGGTTGAAAGTCCGCGTGTTGGTTCACTCCAGATATTTTTAAGAAATGATGTAACACAATAAGAATATATGCTAAAATAGTATTATATTCTCTGTCAACAGTTAATGCAGCATAAACATGTACCCAATTTCAGTAGATATTAGCGAAAGAAATTTGTTAATATTGTCGTCACGCATATTTTTCAAAAATGAAAACAATTGATGTCACAGAACATATCCTTTCAAATTATACCCATGACACCTACTAAGTTTTTATGCATCCTTATTCTTTCTTATACTTTATCTGCAATGTTTGTTGATTTCTGACCACCCTGTACATGTTGTTCTACAATAACATAAACTTTTGCATATCGACTTATTGTTACAACTAATCGAGCTATAAATCTAGTGTACCTTTATTGGCCTAAATACCAAAAATTAAATGTAAATTTCCAGAAATTAATTAAAAACACACAACAGCAAGATAAAGTTAAAGTTAAACAATACTGAAGTGTTGGCGTTCGAAAGTAAAAATTTCAAACTGCATTTATAACTTAATAAATTTAAAGTTATTTTAAACTCCAAATTTAATTATATAAGTTTAATTGTATTTTAGGTTAACAATAGCCTTAGATTTAATTTAAATTTCTAACGATTTCATTTAATCTGACTTTAGTATCTATAACTTCCACTGTTTATTGTTTAAATATTATTACCAAACTCGATGTAGAATTAATTACTATAAAAAGAGTAATGGTATATAAACAGGAGCATGCGCATTTATACTAGTGCAAATGGATTAGTTGCAATTTTAAACCACTGTCTTTCAGTATAATAATCTGCAAAGGATTTTAAGCGTTATACGTTAACAGTGTACCTGGTTGTGCATGGTTTGCTTTTCGTGAAATTTATGTTGAGACTAATTTCCAGTAGATTCATATTTTGTCAATAGTACAGCATTGTTCTATTAAATTGGTACAAATTTGGATGAATGCAGATCTTGCTGTTTTTACAGCACCAAGTGTTCATACGGTACGATATTCGCATGAAGTTAATCGTAGATAATTAACGATCCCTTTGTTACGATATGTGAGATACCACGGAATGCCTTTACACCGACTTTAAATTTCATGTTTGAGGTTCTATAATCTACAAGCAGTACCTATTGGCACATATCATACATTGGAATATACTAAGTGCCATTTAAAATGTTTGGCAATTGAACTGTATCAATTAATAGTGAAATAATGTTACTAATCATTTTGTTAATACGTAAATACGCAAACGAATTTTTATACTGTTAATAGATCACTCGTTTTACTTAGATCGGATTATTTAAGACAAGTCAGATTAATCAAGTTTATAGCTTACTATTACTAATTTTACGTAGAAAAAACTTGTCTGAAAGGATTATATCTACAAAAGGTCGCTGCAATTTTGGCTCCAAAGCCGATTGTTTTTGATATATTCACAAAATTCACTTAAGAGACTCTCACCCTTTCAGTCTCAAATTAAATTGGGCATAGCTAAAAAAATTTTGCCTTTTTTTAACTAATAGGGTGTCAGGGAACAAGTTTTTTGAATTTGTTTTTAAACTTTTACCAAATTAGACATTGCGACTTAATGCAACTTTCACAGATTAATTATTACCTATAGAAAGACTGAGAGGAACATACTCGTATTTGGAAAAATATTGCATAGGATAACTATCCTGATTTTCAATTAATTGTGCATGATTAACCCTCGGACGGCCGCACCGGGTTTCAAGTGACCCGGACTCTCATAATATTTTTTAAGTGCTTATGTATTTATCGAAAATGTTATGAAGAAACTTTAGAATAAATTTGGTCAACAAATGTCCTTGAATACCCGCTCCGGTGACTTCCGACCGGTTTTGACATTACGCGTCCCTTTCTTTCTAGTGGCTCTGTGGGTGGGGAACCTGACCTCGCGCTGAACGGAGGAGACCCTCACTCGTTATAATTAGTTTCATATTTAGTTTTGTATTAGCAACAGTGTTTGAGAGTATAGCCTTATTGTCGGTGCTAGAAAAAGTTTATCATATTTTATTGTGTATGTTTTACAAACCATTGGGCATTGATTGCAAGTGGCTTTTTTACTTGTGTATTGTGTTAGCGTGTATAATTGTCTTGTTTTCTGGATCATAATGACTTTATAAAATTGTAGGTAAAAATAATGAATACTACTAAATTCTGGTTACGGATCAACAACTGTACGAAGGACTGATGCGCCACGATGACGAAGAGGACTTTTATTTGTTATCTGACGAGGACAGTGGTAGCGATAACAGTGATGCAGAATATGAAAATTGTAGTGACGAAAATGACGAAATAAGTGATTTAAAAGATACAATAGAATAAAATCGTGTGTCTACTAAAAACGAGGATATTGCTGGACGCTCTTGGAAATACGTAAGCCCTGCTACATCAAAAACAAAACAACATAATATTTTTACAAAGAAGAGATGTTTAACAAAAAAAGGTAAAGATATAAGAAGCATTTCAGAAGCATTCGGTTTATTTATTTGTAGCGATATAATTCATATTATAGTCAAGTTTACAAATCAGAAAGCTGCTGATTATTATTAGTCTAAAGGTGAAGGTGTAGGCGAATGGAAGGACGTAGACCAAGATACCATAAAAACTTTTATCGGCATTTTGCTACTGATAGGAAGATTTAGAGAATCTCGAGAACATAAAACCTTTTTATGGAACAAAAATAAAGCCTTATGTCGACCTATATATTCAGTAGCAATGTCCCGAAATAGGTTTAGAAGCATACTGAGATTCACTCGATTTGATGACATTTCCATTAGGGAAGATAGAAAAAAGTCGACAAATTAGCTCCAGTACGAGAAATTGCAGATTTATTTGCATTCAATTGTAAAACTTCTTACGAACCTTTTGCCACGGGAACTGTCGCTGAAGAACTAGTCACTTTCCGTGGACGATGTTCCCTCAAGGTTTATATAACTAGTAAACCCGGTAAATACGGAATAAAAGTATGGGCACTCTGTGACGCAGAAAACTTCTATTGTTGTAATTTCGATGTTTACTTAGGAAAGGTTGGAAACACTTCAGATAAAAATCAGGGCCAAAAAGTTGTTCGACAGCTTACAGAACATTGGAAAAACTCTGGGAGGAACACAACTACCGATAACTTCTTCACAGATATTTTCCTAGCAGAAGAACTTTTGAAAGAAAAATTGACTATAGTTGGTACTATGAGAAATAGTAAAAAGGATCTTCCAAAATCACTGACTAACTTAACAGGTAGAAATATCTTTTCGTCCGAGTTTTTATTTGCAAAGTCAGTCACTTTAGTTTCATACCTTCCCAAATCAAAGAAATGCGTTGTATTGCTATCTACAATGCATAATGAGCATAGCATTTTGGGGGAAGATGAAAAGTATAAACCCGAAATAATCAAGTGGTGTAATGCTACCAAAAGTGGTGCAGATGCGTTACATAAAATTGTGAGGAATACTCATATAGACGCTCGACCCGACGCTGGCCACTTTCGTTGTTTTAAATTTTATCGACATAGCTGCGTATAATGCATTCGTTGTTTGAACTGCAAAACCGCTATGGGCGAAAAAACTAAAGAAAAGAGAAAATTGTTTATACAAGCTTTAGGAAAGAACTAGTTTCTAAAAATATAGAACGCCGAGCTCAATAAATTGAAAATGATGGAAGAGGTTTTCAAAAGGCTGTGGTAAAGGCAATAGAGGTTAGCGGGCGGCCCATTCAGAAAATATCCAAGGAAGCAGGTGTTAGTGTTGCCAATAAGCGAGAAAGGTGTGCTTTCTGTACAGGTAATGAAAACAAGTATTCCAATAAGTGTGACAGTTGCAATGGATTTATGTGTCAAATTTATGGACAAGTTACTATTAAAAAAGAATGCAAACTATGTGAAACATAATTTTTTGTAGCACTTGTGAAAATATTTTTTTATTATATGAATTTTTTTTTATCTTTAGTACGAATTTAATTTCTATAAGTACTGACAACTACGTTCATTTTGTCACATACAAGCTTTTAATAACAAAATATGACTCGGGTCATTAGAGATTCATTTCGGTCTTTCGGGTAACTGACATTATTTTGGGCGGGCGAGGGTTAATCACATACGGAAATTGTCGTTTCACATATTGTCTATTTCTTGTATATTATTAATGTGTATATTTTCATAACTATCATTTGCAACACGTGCTACCTTATTGTCAACACACTCTTCAGGGTCAGGAAGTGGATCACTTGCTAGTCTTTTTTACTGTAGGTACATTCTTATCTTCACGTTCACCATTATTTAAAAATTCAATATTGGAAAGCCCTTTTCCCGTTCTTCCGTTCATCTGTTAGAGGTTCACTATATTTTGGTATGTTATTTTCATCCATAAAATAATAAAAAAAATTATGAAAAGTTAACCAGTTGAGTACTTTTGTCTACACATGTTTAGCGGCAAATTTTCATTATAAGAAAAGCAAAGTATTATAGCATCTTATAATCAATGTAACAAGTAATACATGAGTATTATAATAGTTATAAGGAATTCATTATATTTAAAATATGTTTAACGAAATAAATTATAATAGGTATGTAAAGCTCACGTTCACTCGTTGACGCCATATTATCAATTGGACTAATTCATTATCATTTAATAAATTTTGTATTTGAATTTACATATAACTGCAGCTAAACACCATGTCCACAAATGTAGACGCCGTGACTGAAACGGCTAACTTCAATAAAGTTATTCATTGCACTGAAAGTTTTGTTTCAGAGACCTACTGGTAGCTACAGTAACGGTGACGGAGGTGAGCAAGGGGTAAGGCCCTATTTTTACTGGCGGAGAAGAAAGTGTGCACTATGGCGGTATATGTTATGGTTACAAACTTGCGTGTGTCGAGAAAAACCGATTCAATCCTATGAAAGGAGCTTCTAAAGGAAAATCTCGTGGAATGTCCTTCAAAGAAAAGTAATTCTATGGAGATTGCAAGATTGAAGGGAAACCACCGAAACCCAATATCTATCAAATCAACGGAATATCTCGCAGACAGTATCACAGTAGAACAAGGACTCCTCAGAAATGTTGGCCAGAAAAGCAGGCTTTTTAATGTGGAAAAAGAAAGAATTAGTAGGAGGAATATCGACCGAAGCGGCAATACCCCAAATAGTCCTTTCCAATAAACATAGGAAAATTGCAAACAATTCGGATGACTGCTACACAGACATCGAGAAGAGCACAAGTCTGTTGAAAATACTCTTCTCGGGATCAACTCTCAGAGCTAAAGAAAATTTAAGAAATAAGTAAATAAGTGACAAAGAAGGTTGAGTTACTTAATTACGCAAAATTGCACAGAATTTCTTGTGCGCTAGGAGACCCAACTGCTGTGCTCTAAACTATGCATACTCTTTATAACCAATCTTGCCTTAGATTACGTGCTTCTAACATGTATAGGAGTAAAGGTAATACTTATACTAAATCTTTCGTATGACCAGGTAAAACATTTTACAATAAGCCTAAATAGTTCGTTCTTAAAATAACAAAAGGGGTAGTTGAAAGACATGTAAGGGACAGCGTGTTAGATGTAAGGCCACTAACTTTGAGTCAATTTCCTATAAACTAGGAAAATAAATCTTGGTGATCACACAGTATCCACCCGTAAATGTATAGGCGAATAACTAACAATAAATTAAGCAGGGATACATACTGCGGAGAATGTCCACACTCTCTCCCCGCTGTTGTGTTGTTTCGTTGTGGACGACCTGACGCATGATTTATACAGAGCATAATTTAAAACTACAGATTACGCAGATGGGAATTATAGCTGTGGAAATTTTTAAACTCCGTGTACAATAGAGCGTAGGGGAGTTTCAAGCTCATTCAAAAGTGGTGTGAGGAAGAACCAGGCTATCAAGACCATAAGCCAGTAAGCGAATCTTTGGGAAAAAGTAGGCCCAACCGCCGAAGATATTGACAACACCTTGGAAACCCTTCTGAACCTGTCCTCCCTACATCTGGTAGTGGCAGAGGATGGATTGAAGGAAAAAGTGACCCCTGACAGAATCAAGAAAACGTACGTGACGAAAGCACCGGACGTCGTAATCATACCAAACAGGGACGAGTCAGATTATATTAAGAACCCGCCAACACCATCGGATACCGTTCTTCACATAGGTGGCTCTGTAACAAGAGAGGAACCAGATACTGGAATATACACGGGGAAGCGATGCAAAGCGTCACGTAGTCTTGGTTTGATTGCAACTATATTCCAGGCAGTACATTTCGAGGTTAACGCCAGTGGGCAGGCTACATTACACAGAAAAAACTGAGAACAAAAAGATCTCAGTGGTATCCGATAGCCAGACAGCTATAAAAGCTGACAAGATACACAAGAGGTAACCTCTAAGCTTGGGTTGCGGAAAATAAAACGTAGAGCTGGTGTAGGAACCGAGGTATTACGTCTTCAATGCTATTAAAGTGGCCGATCGATTAGACAAGAATGGTGAGCAAGAGCAATGTGTAGGACCTCTACTGGTGTGCGCGATTTCACAGCAAGCGGTGAAAATAGGAACAAAATCTATTCTAAAGGAATGAAATGAACAGCCCTAAAAAAATTCCCTACAATTGACTAAAAATTCCGTATAATTAAACGGATGAAAATATGCTGAAATTCAGTAGAAAAGTTATACATCATTTGACAGGGCTGAATGAAAATATCTACCCTAAGCGAGTCTCGCGGCAGACTCTGTATCAATTGAAGGCATACAATACAATACTGAGGAAACGGAGGGATCTTTCAGGAAGATTCTAGACTTTTTCAAATATATCGGCTTCATAAGGGATGAAAGGTGAATGCTAAATGGTATAATGGTCCACCATACCTACTTCTACTAAAATAGCTAGATTCTATCAGATTTTAGTTAAAATACGTTCACAAATGTATGCCTTTTGTGAATATCCAAAACTGTTAACTTTATTAAAATAACGTTTAGACCTTTTTTAAAGATAATTTAATTTTAGAACAGCTTTATTAACAAAAATTTAGCGTATGCTAATAATTCATTCATTAAAAGGTTAAAGTAGTCCCAAGTTTACTTTTTTGAAGTATCTGAAAAACTATCAACATTATAGCAGAAAGTATAGGCAATTCCTATGAAGGTAACTCAATTTTAGATAAGTGTTTTTTATAGAGCATTAAATAAGTACTGAAAATTAATTTAAAAATTGCATGCACATAGCCATATAAATAACGGAAATAAAAAGTAACATATTTATTAGCAATTTATGGTCACAAAATTTGCACGTGAGTTATACACGTCTATATGTTTATAATTTTTAAATGTATAGGATGTACTAGAATTGTTATTACGGTGCATACACGTTAATGGCATTTTACTTAGTAACGATTGTTAACAACAGTAATTAAGTAAACCATTGGTGACATGTATGCACTGATATAAAAACTCAAGTATGTATTTAATACAAGAGGAAACAAAAATAAGCTAAAAGACTTACCAAAAAAATAAAAGTAAAAAATAGTGTTTATACCTTGAACGTCTATTACGTACATAAAACGGAAATTGATCATTCTTTACATTGATCATAAATGACAACATAGTGTCTTATTTAATACAATGAGACGTTTTGTTAACCAAATGTACGTCAAACTAATAAGAATGCCTTCACCTTTTTTACGCTCTTCCAAAATAAAGAACAGGACAGAAACATGCAGGAAATCTAGAGCACAATTTCAAGAGTAATCCAATGTGAATACTTGCTTTCGTAATAAAATATTCCTACCGCAACTGTCCTCCTTTTCTTGGCTATTAAACATAAACATACTTACGATTGATGTCCGGTTACTAAGGTATATTTGTGAATCTATAGAAATCAAATATACAATGAGTAAAAGCGCAAACTTTTAGCTACTTTTCAATGTAATCACCGCCAATGTTAAGGCACTTATCGGAGCGAGGCACAAGCTTCTGTATACCCTCTTCGTAAAAGGTACAATCCGAATTTCTAAAAAACTGCCTTACTTCATATTGAAGTTCGTCGTCGTTTCCAAACCTTTTACCTAACAAATGTTTTAACGACCCAAATAAATAAAAATCAGAAGGAGCCAGGTCTGAACTATGGGGCAGATGGATAATAACTTCCCGATTGTGTTTCTGAAGCCAGGCTTTCAGCTGAGGTATGCATTCTTGCATTGTCACGCAACAATCTGCTTTTTTTTTGTCAACTTTCCTCTTCCTCGAGTTAAAAGTTGCATTGCCGCCGCCATTCGTTGTTTTTTGTGTTGGTCGGTCTACCATCTCGCGGCAACTTTTAGATAGTCTAATTGATATACGATTTCTGGAACAGAGCTATTAGGAATACCGGTCAATAGAGTCGTATTCTCAACCGACGGTCTTCTCGAATCAGTATATCGAACTTTAATTGATTCTCATCCATTTTTGTTGACGATGGTTTTCGTCGCAAACCTTCGGAATTATCGTGCAGATTGGTGCGTCCACTTTTGAACTGCTGACACTAAACATAAACTTGTTCTTGACCGATAATGCATTCTACGTATGTGTTCAGTATTTTTTTATGTATTTTGGTAAGTGTTTCATTATTTGCAAGCAAAAAATGAATGACCGCACGCACTTCAAATTTGGAGTAAGTTTCGATTGGAACTCGCATTTTGCAACTGTCACTGAGCACGTTGTAGATAACCTAAAACAATGAAAATAGTCACCTACGCAGTACATAATATGCACATCTAATCGCAAATATACCTTAGTAACCGGACATCCCTTGTAGTTACTCCTTCAGAAAGTCAATAGGTAACAAGAATATTAATATGTACCCATTTAATCTAACCCATCCAGCAAGTCATCAGCGCTTTTTCGTAAGCAATGAAATGTGAAGGTTTGCTTCGGTGATAAAATTTGTTGCGTCGTTCTTTTCTTGATTGTTACGTATACATGGATGTAAATAACCAGAAATGTATCGGTTTAAGTCGTAACTAAATGGAATTGATCAAAACACTGCTGCTTTCGTATCCACGTACAAGACCTGACGAAGACAAAATATTTAAAATGTATTTTTACTAAAATATTGAGCCTTATTCCAACTGAATTATATCACCAGAAGGATCAGAATCCATTTCACTACCTAAATCTGAATCGGATTCTCGTAGTGCTACAATGACAGGTGGGATATTTTCAATCCTAACATTTTCACACTACAGGAAAACATTTGAATGAAGCGACGAGCCATAATTTCTGGACCCGACCTTTTGATAGATGTTCTGAACTTATTTGCTTATTATAATAATTTTTACTAAAACTTCAATAGGTTTGTATTGACAATGTTAGGAAGGCGATCGTAAAACCTCATACCCATGCTTAATCAAAATATTATCGACTACATAGTTTTTCCCTCTGGACCTAAAAGTTGAATTTTGTTCCCTAGTTGCTTTTTTGTAATTTTGCCTTCAATTTTGATCCCGTTAGTAACCAACCACTCGTACAGCTAATCCTTCTTGCTAGGAAATAATGGTGGCAGCACCCAATGATACGGAGCATTATCCATAACCACCACATAATTTCCGGGTTGTTTCGATAGAGCACGAATGAGCTCTTCAATCAACCTATTTTAAAAAACCGGTCCCAATTCACAGTTTTACGATAATCCCGATTCTCGTTCCCAGAATCGAGTAAATAGTTGCATTTCTCGAAAATCCCTAAATTACACCCCGTTTGTAAAATGGTACACTTTTTACCTTCATTTTTAATTTTGGATAGATTACTTTTTTGATGTCAGAGTCCTGTATCCAACAACGGATATTGAAAACGTTTTTAAATCCACGTTTCGTCTAGATGCATAAATCTAAATCTGGCATATTGGCCTCAAGTTGGCAACTGCAGAAATTTTCTTAAAAACCTAATGTTGGTTACAACGACTTGTTTTATTTGACATAAATTTTTCTATCCATTGACACGTCTGTTTTTTAACTCACAGATTTTAGAATTCTAAATAATGTCGTTCGGTGTTTACCACAATATGTCGACTTTAAATTTTGAGGTATTGCCGTTATGATGTCTTGTATAATTATCTGTAAAATCTAAAATCAAATACATTCTTAATGCACACACGGAAAAGTGATTTAAGGTCCAACGAACTTGATGTATATTTGGCACCATTAGGATAAGTTCCCGTTACTTTCCCCCGTTGCATTATGTTAAGGAGCTTATTTCATTTCCCAAATCATTAATATTCTATAAATATATAAATATTTTTTTTCTATAACTGTCAAAAAATGTTTATATTTTTTTACTAATGTCATTATGCGATATGTCAGTTTTCTTAATTGTAAACTATTTTTCACGTTGCCCATGGCAACATGCGCAAAATATTTTGCACACTAGGACGCAAAATAAATTTCAAGAATCAGTCACTTGAATTAAAAAATACCGAAATGATACTTTTAATTTAACGAAAACTAACTAATACTAAGTAAGATAATATAGTTTATTTGACCACTACTACTACTAATATTCCAAACTGTAATACAAATATGTAACTATTCTTTTTTATTTATAATACTGATATTAATAAAACTAGCATTGTTAAACATACCATCTCCACAGATACGATTTATGTTGCAACATTTAGGAAATACGGGCAATTCATTTTAATTATGTAACAAAGTTCAAAGACATTTTCAAATCTAACAGGTATAGAAAAAATATTGTTTGTATTTCGTGGTAAAATTCGTGTTCTATGGCACACTCGAATGAATTTTCGGCCTAGACAAGCCTCGTCCAAAAATTAACACTCTCGTGTGCCATTTAAAAACACACTTCATACAAAAATAGCTATCGTATCTTTGAATCATTACACATCAACTATACTTTCATTTGCTTTAAACTTCAAGAAATTAATCAGAAAAAAATTAGAATAATGTAATAATGATCTTTTGCTATTCTCTAATTTGTTTAAAGTTAAACGGGAATTAAACTATACGGAAGGACTTCCAAACCAGTTTTAATGGAAATGCATAAGAACCCTTTGTTTAGATACGGCAACACAGTAATTACGGCAGTATTTATTCGTCAACTTTCTATACTCCGTTTACCAAACAGAAATAGTTATGCTCCTCCCCAAAAACTCCCGCAATATTTAAATGCAACTTTGCTATTGGTTTCATTTTTAAAACCCGGAACACAAGCAATTACTTGCTTTCAACAGTTGTAGTTGCCGTACCTAACACAACAGACGTCTCTAGTTCTGTTTTATTCTGTACTATACAGTTTAACTATTTTATGTTCTCTGTTTTTTAAAATAAAGTAAAGTGTGTTTTGCAACCGCATCTTATTCTAAACGTAGTATATAACAGTTTCGCCCTATTTTGACCTAATACATAACTTCAAATATTTTTAAACTTTGTTTGTTACTTTATTTTATATAATTAAAAACAGTTTGAAAAAAAACATAGCATGTGACGAATCTTTGTTTATACCCAAGTCCACCTGTAATTTCCAAACTTTACTGTAATGATTTGCAGTCTCTTCTACCTTATTTAATATGTTCTTACGTCGTATTTTCACAAGTAATAACTAATTTGAAACTTCTGCTATGTGCCAGTACTAAAAACATAACGCTTTGTAGTTTAGTTTTGACAGAGTGACATTTCAATTTGTGGTTTTCAAATTTCGCGGTTTATATTTTTTGTTTTTGGTGTAAAACTGGTCGCTGCTTATATTGGCCAAAATTTAGTGGGAGGAGCTTAACTGGTTCTGTTGGGTAAACATATTTTTGTTACTTTTCATTGGGGAAAAACGAAGCATGGTCCCTACATTAAAAGAATGCTTTGGTTAGGTACGGCAACACAGCATACTGTCAAAGTGTTACGTTGTAATTTGAATTTAAAATTTGTATACATTAAACATGGTAGAATTTAGTAGTTAGGATTTAATGGTAGTTTATAGTCAAAGTTTGTATACGTATAGTCAAACAGTAAATATAATCAACTCAGTAATTTAGTATTAGTTATAATCGTCAATTTAGAATTAAATTTAAATAACTAATGATAATAATTTTTTAATAGTACATCTATAGAGGGAATAACTAACTACAGGAAACAAGGCTTTATTAAAATACAGGTTTCTGTAATTTATAATTGGATAAAACAGGGATCTGCTTCTTAAATTTTTTACGACAATAAAGGCAAATTTTAATTTATCTGTTGAAAGGTCAATTTTCAATCAACTTTCGGTGATAGCAATATCTTTTCTTCGGCCATCTTTGAAGAAAGCTAAAAATTTGTTAGCAGGGAGATTTTTGGGACAAATAACCAATTAGTAGTTACCTTTCGTAATAAGGGATTAAGCCAGAATCACTCGACAGGCGAGTTGGATATAGTTTAGTATTCGATTGTGTGTAGAGTTAATTTGCCAGTACCATTCGTGGGATCTAACAATTATCTACTAGCAGCAACACCACCTGAAAACCTTTCAACAAAGGTAATTCCTATTTAACAACTAATTCACTTACTCATAGGGTTTTTGTGCTGCATTTTTTTGCAACGATAGTTTTTGTATGCTAAAGTATTTTTGTGCTAAAATTCTATCGTACGGTTTTTGGATTACGATTTGAGTTTTTACGTTCTTGGAGTGTATTATTTTCATTGTACACAGTATGAGATACGTAATAGTCCGGACAATTGTTTTTGACATACGCTCTTGTACAAAAATAAAAATAACAAACCTCAAAGTAGCCCGTAACACCATTAAATCCCTTGCTTTTTTCTATTTCTAACGATATAATACATGCCATGAAAATTTTAACTAATAGCACCAAAATTAGAAATTTAGTGAAAGTAGAAAAATAATACATATCGTCGATTCGTAAAAATCAGCTATGCCATGAAAGTAAAAATTCAAAAATACAAAAAAAGAAGAACTATGTATAACAGTAATAATTATACTGTCATGCTGAACAGGAAATGTATGTATTTATTTTGTTAGCTACATAAAATGCTCCACCATGCATTCTAATACACAAAGGTACTCTACAGGACACCTCACGCGTTACATTTTGGAACATCTCAGGCGTAACTGCCTTGCATGCTTTTGTAATTCTGGTTTTGAGGTCCTCAATATTTTCAGGGGCAGTTTGAAATACCTTGTCTTTAATGTAACCCCAGAGAAAATAATTTAAAGGGGTAATATCTGGTGATTGAGGTGGCCATAGAATGGGTCCATAGGTGCCTCTCCAACTATCTGGCATAACTTGATTTAAAGAATTTGAACATATTACAGCAGTGTGAGGTGGATCCCCATCATGTTGAAAAAATTAGTAATTAATCTTTCTGCCAATGTTAATTCATACAGAAAATCTTGAAACTCGTTTTGCAGGAAATTAAGATATCTATGAGAGGTTAACTTACCATTATAGAAATATGGTCCAATTAGTTTGGTTCCTAAAAGACCCACCCAAAAATTAGTAGAAAATCTTTCTTGGAAAGCAGTATCTCTGCACCAATGTGTATTTACTTGGGTCAACTTATAATGAATGTTTCTATTTGAAAAATTAATTATTTGAAAAGTTTGATTCGTCCGACCTAAGAAATTTGCTACATATCTATAGAAATGCATAGCTAATTTTTGATTCAATGATATGTATTATGGTTTTCATTAACTATCAGTTAAAATTTTTATGACATGTTTTATATCGCTGCAAAGAGAAAAGAGCTGCGAATTTAATTTAATGCATGCGAGGCAGTTACTACTGAGATGCTCTAAAACGTAATGCGTGAGGTGTCCCGTAGAGCATGTTTGTGTATTAAAATGCATGGTGCACAATTTGAGCATTTCTGTAGCTAACAAAATAAATACGTACCTTTCCTGTTCAGCATGACAGTATAATCATTACTGTTATACATAGTTCTTCTTTTTTTGTATTGTTACTTATGAGATATTCGTTTGTTTGTATTAAATTCTAATAAATAGAGATTTATAATTATTATAAATTGAATTTTTACTTTCACAGTATAGCTAATTTTTACGAATCAACGATATGTATTATGGTTTTCACTAAATTTTTAAGTTTGGTACTATTAGTTAAAATGTTCATGGCATGTATGATATCGTTGGAAACAGAAAGAGCAACGGATTTAATGGTGTCACGGCCTACCTTGAGATTTGTTATCTTTATTTTTGTACAAGAGCGTATGTCAAAAACAACCACATTTTTTGTATCTTTGATACATATCATTATTATAATCCTTGCCGTCAACTTTCATCTCTTTAATTTTTTCATATCTCCTCAAATAAAGAAGGTATAAGCCGTTGTCTTTTTCCTAGTTTTCAGGTTTTGTACAATATCTCACAAAGTAGGCAGTGGATTTCAAATGTCGTTTTACTGAAATAAAGCTTACAAAAAATGGAATAACTTTTACTAAGGTTTTTTTCTTCTACAACAGATATTAAGGAGATATTTGACTTGGCCTCGTAAAATTGACAGCCTGATATATATATATATATATATATATATATATATATATATATATATATATATATATATATATATATATATATATATATATATATATATATATATATATATATATACGCTACATTAACAATTAATGTTATTCGCAGATTGGTCAAGTACTTGGCCTGGTGTTTACACAGAGTTTATTTAAATTTGCATTAAACAGTATTACAACTTGAACATAAACGTTTACCCAATTTACAGTGTCTAAAAATCGCCCTTTTAATTTATATGTGGAACATTTTTTCTCGCCCATGATGTCTAAAGTCGGCTTTGTATGTAGCCTTAGGTTTCAGAACAGTATTACTCATTTTTCGGTTACTGTTCTAAAAATATAATTAATCTTTCTAAACAGCTTTTAAAATATTGAAAGTATAAGGTAACGTATAAGTCATTTATGGGGTAAAGCTCTGAGCTAAACTTTACTTCGGGTCACTAGTGACTTATAGCTTTACTTGAACACTCAAAGTTGTTTTTTCAATTTTTTGCTTCCTTTCGTTTAACTTTTCTTTAAAGACTACCTTACAAACTTGTTTATTGATATTTACATTATGTTGAATGGAAACTCAGATTCATTTTGTAGAACACTGTTCTGCGACCAGACTGCAGAGGTTCCTTTTATAGGTATTCGCCTCATTGAATTGTTTTTCCTGCATTTTTTCGCAATGTCAATTTAAAAGAGATTTAATTTTTCACATATACCACGGCAACTTTTCACTCACCGTAATATTTAAATGTGTTAATATGATTACCGGCGGACGCCAGAAGTGTTTGAAGTACAAAGCATACTATGGCCAGTACATAAATTTTCATCTGTCTGATACGTGTTGTAATCAAATCAAACGGATTTACCAACTTTTTTGTATCGAGTATCAATGTATGTATACATGCCTTTGTATGCAATATTTATAATGTTGAAATGGGTTAATTCATGGTAAAGGGAGGCACCGGTAATTTCTAGTATCAGCGCACTCTACGAAATCCCAAATAAATAACTAAAAGCAAGAATGTTATGTTAAATTGTTGCCCAGTTTTTTAACCTTCTTGGGTTTGAGCGTTCCTATTTTCGAACCCTTCAAAATAATTTTTATGCTGTATTTGAAGCTTTTCTGGAACAATCCTAAAGTCAGATTTTTTGACATCCACTATATCTATCATTTTGCTATAAATTATTATTAAATAAACCAACTAATCATAAATTTCATAAATTTTAATTTGTTCTACTAGAATTGAATGATAGGAAAGAGTTGGATAAAAACTTAAAACTATGTTCAAAATGTTCACAAGTTAAATTTTTTCGTAAAATATTTGTAACATTGCTCACTTATATAATAAACTATTGTTATCTTTTACTTTATGAATTTCTAAAAAAAACTGAATTGGTATTCAATTGTTTTTTTTTGTGTAATCACCATTACAATAAAAAAAATATAAGTCTATATTGTTGTTCTATTCAGTAGTATTACCAAAAATGAAATATAAATGTATTAATACCGCATACGGAAAGTTTAAATAATCGTATTTAATATAGTTTCTAGTCTTTTGTTGCTATGTGGAAAAAAATAGTTATCACAAATGTTCCGGTTTATTTTTAAATTACCATTATTTCATACTTAATTAGTGTAAAATAACAACAACTTAGCATAGAATATGTAACATTTAATACTTTATAATTTTAACGACTAAATGATATACTATTTAAAACTGTACGTTAATGGCAATGCATTATATTTATTACAATGAATAATGAGTTTATGTTAAAAAATGAATGTAACTTTTGTGTTAGAACAAAGTGATAATTGCAAACACTCTGTACTTATAACAAGAACTAAAGATGACAACGATTTATTTATAGTACCTTTAGAAAATTGCTTATAACAACGAACACGCATCCAGTAAGTGTATTGTTTTAAATGTAGTGCAATCATGGATAAATTTGTTATTGTTAAAAGTACTAATAAACATTTTAAAACATTGAAACTGAATTAAAGTAATCGATTGGACGTGTCACTTTGATTTTTAATTGCTGTTAGGATCAAAGAAGTATTATTTTAATTTTACAAATGTTTAATGCTCTCAAATTTATTATGTAAACTTAGTTAGCCATTTTCGTGTATGTCATATTATATAGTTGGTCTTTGATGTTTTGCTGCAGTTCGCTTTTACGACGGCAACGTTGTCGGGACTCACAAGTACCCAAGAGTGTATACTTTGTATAACAAACGAGTTGCGTAAGCAACCTACCTCGGGATTCATAGTGACCTGATAACATATCGGGCTCAATATAGTACATTTGGGCCCTATATATATATATATATATATATATATATATATATATATATATATATATATATATATATATATACGCTGGAAACTACATTAAATACTTTTATTACTACTATTATTTAATCTTTTAACCTTTCCTTATGCGGTGTTAATACGTCTATATTGCATTTTTCGATTAATACTACTGAATAGAACAACAATATAAACTTATATTTTTTTATCGTAATGATGATTGCACAAAAAAATGGACCAATTGAATACCAATTCAACTTTTTTTTTAGAAACTCATAAAGTAAAATATAATAATAGTTTACTACATAAGTGAGCAGTGTTACGACAAAAGATAGCTTGTGAACATTTTGAACAAACAGGCTAATTATTTTTAAGTTTTAAGTTTTGATCCAACCCTTTCCTATTATTCAATTCTAGTAGAACAAATTAAAATTTATGAAATTTATGCACCAGTTGATTTATTTAATAATAATTTATAGCAGAATGGTAAATTTAGTGGATGTCAAAAAAGTTGATTTTAGGATTGATCCAGAGAATATTCAAATATAGTATAAAAATTAGTTTCAAGGGTTTGAAGATTGGAACGTTCAAACCCAAGAAGGATAAAAAACTGATGTAAATGGTAGCAATTTAAAATAATATTATTGCTTTTAGTTATTTATTTGGGGTTTCGTAGAGTGCGCTGACACTAGAAATTACCGGTGTTTCCCTTTACGATGAACTAACCTATTTCAACATGATAAATATTGTATACAAAGGCAATTATTGTATAAATATATTGATACTCGACACCAGGCAAGAAGCTTCATACTTTTACAAAAAAAAAACTTAGGTAAATCCGTTTAATTTGGTTACAACATGTATCTGACAGATGAAGATTTATGTGCTGGCTATAGTATGATTTGTACTTCAGCAACACTTCTAGTGTGCGCCGGAAATTATATTAACACATTTAAATATTACGGTGAGTGAAAATTTGTCGTGCGAAATGTAAAGAATTAAATCTCTTTTAAATTGACATTGCAAAAAAAATGCAGGAAAAACAATACAATGAGGCAAATGCCTACAAAGGGAACCGCTGCAGTCTGTCGCAGGGCAGTGTTCTAAAAAATAAATCTGAGTTCACATTCAACATAATGCAAATACCAATAAATAAGTTTGTAAGGTAGTCTTTAAAGAAAAGTTAAGTGAAAGGAATAAAAAAAAACTAAAAAAGAACTTTGAGTATTCAAGAAAAACTATAAGTCACTAGTAAAGTTTAGCTTAGCACTTTAGCTCATAAATGACTCACTTTTAATATTTTAAAAGTTGTTTTGAAGGACTAATTAGATTTTAGAACATTAACTGGAAAATGAGTATTCGTCTTGTTTTTAACAATTTCGTAACATTGTTACGAAAACTAAGGCTAACACGATTTGACTGACTGACTGACTGACAAGTCCACCCATCAACCCACATTAAATTTTTAGGGATGAAAGCCTATATGGTGGAGGTTTAAAAAAATGAAGAATTTAAAAAGAAGCTCTTCTTCATAGCGTTGAAGGTCGACGTCATTTTCTAGTAAATTCCATTAGGAGATTAAAATTTGGATGATAAGTTCCTTATTGAACAAGAGTGGATACCACAGGGCGGTTTTTGACATTTTTGCAGGAGAGTGAAATTAAGCGTTAAATGGAAGTGGAGGGTAATGGAACGTATCTGGCGTTTTTAACCACACGAGCTCCAAGTTTGTTTTAGAAATATGGAGTACATATTTTTTATAATTTCAGTATTTGTAGGGATAAAACGCAAGGTCGGTTATTTTAAATATAAACATAGAAGGCCGACTTTAGACATCATAGGCGAGAAAAAATGATCCACATTTAAATTAAAAGGGCGATTTTTAGACACTGTAAGTTGGGTAAACGTTTATGTTCAAGTTGCAATACTGTTTAATGCAACTTTAAATAAACTCTGCGTTAACAACACCAGGCCAAGTACTTGACAAATCCGCGGATAACATTATTTGTAAATGTAGCGTTGAAATTAGTGCAAGTACTTTTAAATTTGTAACCAACAACAAAAATAGTAATCTGTAGTAGAGAGTTTTACATCTTATACCTACACAGGTGTTACAATAACATATAATGCTTATGAATAAGAGAGTTTTTATTAAAATTCAGCCAATAGAAACCATTTATGTGTTGTCTTGATTGATAAAGATAACTGAACATAAATCACACCTTAATTTCACCTAAAAGACAAAAATTATTGGCTACATACAATATTAGTAATTCACCCCAAATTTCATTTCCAGAACGTACGCTGAATTTTACCATTAAAATCTGAATCTTAACAACTGCAATATGAAATGTAGCATTTACGTAGAACTTGTCTCAAATGTAAGTGAAGATACAAAGTAACAATTAGTTTAATATTTAATATTGTTTGTTTTTCTGCACTTCAAACTGAAAAAGATAATCCTAAAATCTGATACTAGTTTCCTATTTTGAATATTAGTTTTGAATAATTAAATGTTCCCCAATCCTATACAATCTAAATAATTTAAGCATTAGACCAAGGTCTTTTGTTTAATCGTCTTACGCTGGTAGACACATTTAAATTGATTATGTAGAATTTTGAATATTCTTATATTATTTCTACACTAACTGGTTTCAAACTGATTGTTATCCCAATTTTATTGCATCTCACAATTACAAAGGAATAGTTTAAACAATCAGCAATTTACATTACAATAGTTTAATTTTTGGACGTTTCTTTCCTAAAAAAATCTTTTTGTTTTTGTTTACTGCATTATGTGGGCGTTTGTTGACATAATGGTTTGAAATAAATCGATGTTTAAAATACGGAATCATTTGGTATATACGAAGTATCCCTTAAAGAGCCCGAACATAGCTGTCACTACTTGGGCCACACACGTTAGTATATTCAGACAAGCTGTACATAAAAGCGGCTACTTCAGCGTGACAAGAACCAATCTGTATATACAGCACGTATAAAATATATGTTATGGAGCCCACCGTAACATTTTTTGTCATATGTACAATCATATTTTGATTATATACTCATGGATAGCTTATGCAGCCCGCAGCCGGGCTTCATAACATTTGTTCAAGCTTGAGAGTACTTTTAATATGTCGTGCGGATCTATATTATATATTATATATATATATATATATATATATATATATATATATATATATATATATATATATATATATATATATATGTATGTGTGTGTGTGTATGTGTATGTGTATGTGTGTGCTGTGTGTGTGTGTAGTGTGTCGTGTGCTGTGAGTCGCGTGCTGTGCGTGTGTGTGGTGTGCTGTGCTGTGCGCGTGCGCGTGTCGTGTGCGTGTGTGTACGTGTGCGTGTGGTGTGTGCGTGTGGTGTGTGTGTGTGTGCTGTGCGTGTGCGTGTGTGTGCGTGTGCGTGTGCGTGTGCGTGTGCGTATGCGTGTGCGTGTGCGTGTGCGTGTGCCTGTTGTGGTGCGTGCGTGCGTGCGTGCGTGCATGCTGTGTGTGTGTGTGTGCGTGCGTGCGTGCGTGCGTGTATGTGTTAATGAATAAAATGTATTGCTTTGAGCTCATTAAACATTTATTTAGTTATTTGAACAAAATTAAGAATATAGCGAGTGAGATCAGTTGCCAGTCACGTATAGGTAAGGAGCAGATAGTGAGAGACTGAGATTCCCTCTTCAGCACTTTTTGCCTCGAGTGTAGGCGAATTTAAATGCGAGTCAGTGGCGCCCAGAATAAATTAACACCTTGAGTTTTTGTTTGAAAAGAACCGTACGGCTTCACCGGCTACAAATTAAAAAGCATAGTGTCAATAACATTATCGCATCTCTCACAGGTCTGACTGACATTGAAATCCGAAATATCCGTTCAGACAATTGGTGACTGCACCTAAATTTAGAAATAGGTGTAATAAAAGCCACCTTAAAATATATCAATTACTACAGTACGTAACCGTATAGTTATTGAAAGTAATACAATCTTATTTCCACTTTTGAAAACTACAAGAAAAAGTCTTCAATAAGACAAAGTAAGGTATCGTATCGATGTATAAAAACGTATGTTTATGTAAGTCTATACTATATTTCGTTTTCTTAAGCTCGTAATCTACTCCAAAAACTACCTAATAACACTTTAGAATTGTTCTTCAACAATTTCTAAAAATATTGACAATTGAAGGGCAGGAAACAATAGAAAGGAGATGGAAAGTAATTGTTAAATCACAGAAAGTATCCTTTCAAATTCGAGCCGTAACATTTATATCTGTTTTCGTATAAGCTTACTCCTTCATATACTTTACCTACAATTACCTCGAAATCTGGGCACCCTGTATGTGGTGTTCCATATAATAAAATACATCCAATTTTTGACATGATTGTGCTGGGAAGCAAGTTTTTTGGACAAAGCCTAGTAACTAATTGTTAATTTACGTAAAATCAATTACTCTTATTTGGAGTCCCGCGGTTATGTTATGAGTACTATTATTTATAGAATCCCTGTTATACTAAGCATTGTTTTATTTTAACACATTCGCGGATACCGCGGGTTTTAAGGTGGTTGCCAAAAGGCCACTACCATATTTTTGTAATCTTTAAAGATTATGGAAACAAGTTTCTAAGGGTTGTTACATTTACGATGTTTTTTTAGAAAAAAAACAAGCGCGGCAAATACCGCTTTGTCCCTGCAGATGACGAGTTTGTAGTACAAGTGACAAAGCGGCAAATGTCGCATAGAGAATAATGGAACTGTTTATTTTTATTATTCAACTATCCACTACATAAATGGTTTTCAAATACAAGTAAGTAATCTTACTGTCTATTTATACGGTATAATTCAAAGCAGGATATAATACAAAGTGGAGGTTGATCGGGACATGTTTTGCACATAAACTTGGTTTCCTTGCGTTTCTTTTGTTTTAAGTACTCCTTGCACCTCATACGAAAGGATTTCTGCGGATCCCTTCGATTAGGAATATCACCTGGAAAATGCATATCTGGAAAATTTTTACGCTTCCCACCATGCAAAGGTCCATCATGCATTTGTTCTCCCATCGTTCAATTCGTGGTCTATGCTAAGTAAATCTCGAATTAGTTGTTCCCTGTATTTTAGATAGTTAATTTTCTATCACACGTTTTCATCACGTAATAGGCATTCAAGATTGTAACGTCTAGCAAGTGAAACATCACCTTTTGTACCACCTAATGGATTTACGGGAGACGAATAGTAACTGGTCATCTGATCACAACGATATACTCCTGACACAAAATCGTTGTACCTTGCAAACTCTATAGGCTTCATTTTCATTTGTCCAAATCTGTTAGGGACATTTATTAGCTCTGGTTGATATTTTGTTGTTATACAAACGACGTCTCGCTTATCGTGCCACTTTGAAACATAAATGCTACCTTTTCGTTGCCATTTATATTGACCCTTTCTTAGTTTCCTGCTTATGACAGCTTTCGGATTACCTAACATGTTAGACCGGAGAGTACCAGTAGTATGGGTTTTCTGTTGAGAAGTTCCTTAGAAGGATTGACACTATTAAAAATTGTCCATTACTAGCGATGGCCACGGTCTAAGCAGGGCTCCATCAACGAAAATACCACTGCTTCTGTCTTCTTTTGTCCTTTGTGTACAGGGCCATCTTCAGAGCGGCCCTTGTAAATTTTCATGTTCAAAACAAAGCCATCTGTTGTACAAAACTCGTAGAATTTAATACCGTATCTAGCTCTTTTGTTTTTAATATATAGCCTAAAACCAAGTGCCTCATCAAGTGACAACTGCTCCGGTGGATAGTAGCTACTTTGAAAATTTAGCAACAACTTGTTTAGTAACGGGCTTACTTTATTCAATTTGTCCATGGATGAATTTCCTGGCCATATGAGCACAAAAAACACCGCAAAAGTTCTTCGTATCTCCTGCCTGATAATGTATAGTGCAACACTGGAGAGCAGTGTTGGGTAGGATCTAGATCAAAGTGATCTAGATCCAGGATCTAGATCCACTAAACGGATCTATGATCTGGATCTAGATACTTTGCTCTGCTAGGATCTAGTATCTGGATCTAGATCACATTTTAACAGATCTTTAGTACTTGAATCCAAAGATCCATTAGAATATTTTAAAATGTATTTTAAGGGTATTTTGTGAAATTTTAACTGGCTTGAGGCAACAGAGCTTTATATTTAAAAATACATTATGCTCCGTTACGACCGTTACATCCGTACCCCACAGAGATACATACACATTTACACAATTACCTACTGCCTGAGGCATGTTAAATTCCGAAATAACCAATAATAGAACTATTCATTTCCTTTGTTAATATTTCCGTCGTTTATTTTGTTTCCCAAAGCTACAAAGGCAGGTAATGACAGCTAAGTGCTAATCTAATGACTTAATGAGTAATGACAATGGGGTCATCCATCCATTAAAGTAGGTACTTAAGTTAAGTGGAACTGGAATTCCCTGTTGCTAATTTAATCGAACAAAAGGAGGTATAGAAAAACAACAATCTTGTCTTCAGTTCTTAAGAATACGACTTTAAGTAAAGCACATTTGTTAATTGTTAGTTAGATCAACAATGAGTGACGAAGCTGAATTAATGGAAGTTCCGCCAATCTTAAGCGATAAATTTTATAAAATTTTATCAAAATGTGACAACAAGATAGTGACCCAGTGTCTAAATTGTCCCGCACAAATACAAGGTCATGTGACTTCAACAGGAAATTTTATTCGGCATATGAAGGTATGTATTAATATAGTTTTTGGCAGAATTTTAGTATCATTTATTGGATTCTTACGAAATACATCATCTGATATATCAAAACGTGATTTGTAGACTTAATTTTTCTTATT
Organism: Vesta saturnalis; assembly: GCA_036346205.1. Lineage (NCBI taxonomy): Eukaryota > Metazoa > Arthropoda > Insecta > Coleoptera > Lampyridae > Vesta > Vesta saturnalis. The sequence goes on along the minus strand of JARFJB010001383.1, from coordinate 13,026 downwards.
AAATTCTATATGAATTACGTAAAGTATTTTTTGTTGCAAAATACTTAGTTTCTCGTGTGTAAAAGAACGTTTACAAAAGGTTGAGATTTATTTCTTAAAGTCCCTAATGCATCAAAAACTTTTTAAATGTTTATGATACCTGTATTCATAAAAGATGGGATTCAGTCGCTTTCAAAATTGGTGTTATCTAAATTTTGACTGAAACTTGAAGTGACTTCAATCTGAATTTTATAAATTAACATACACTTTCTCCTTTTTTCTAGAGAAAGCATCCAGTAACATTTAGCAAATTCGATGCAGAAAGACAACAAAAAAAGTAAAACCGAAATTTTATCAATGAAGAATTTCAACAAGACTAACATTTTCAACGATCTACCAGTTCTACCACAAAGAACTCGGTTAACAAACTCGTCTTAGATTACATAATTGAAGAGATGAGGCCTATTTGTACAGTCGAAAAACCCGCATTTATTAGGTTAGTAGAAGGACTTTCTGGCAAAAACCTTGTGACCGAAAAACGCTCAAGAGTAAATTAGAAGAAGAGAAATCAGCAGTTATTGGTGCTGTAATAGAAGAATTAAATAAAACCAAATACGTCTGTACAACTGCAGATGTTTGGAGCACCAATAACAAAAGTTATCTTGGTATGACTGCACACTTTATCGATAGTAATAGCTTCCAACGTAAATCTTTTGCATTAAGCTGTAGGCGATTTAAATTTGCACACACATTTGACAGAATTGCGGAATTAATAAGTGAAATTCATAACGAATACAAATTAAATCTCGGTAAAATTTCAGGAACGGTAACAGATAACGCAAGCAACTTTAATAAAGCTTTTAACGTATTTACTGCTTCTATATGTAATAAGAGCAGCGATAGCGAATTAACAGAGTTGCAAAATCAAAATGATGTAGATGTTGAATCATTACCTGCTTTTGATACTGACAGTACTTACGTGCTTTTGCCCGAACATTTTAAGTGTTGTTCGCATACACTCAGCCTTGTAATTACGATAGATGCAGCTAAAGCATTTGAAAACATAAGGTATAAAAAATGTACGATACTGTTTTTGGGAAAGCTTATTCTTTATGGAATTTAGTGAGTAGGTCAACTAAGGCGTCGGATCAGTTAGAAAATGTTTGCGGTGTCAAATTGAAAGTTCCTTGTCCTACTCGTTGGAATTCCATGTATGACGCATGTGTTAAACTAATTAATATTGAAGCAAAATTAAGTGATGTTTGTAAGTTATTAAAATTAGACGTGTTCCAACTGTCAGATTTTGTGTTTTAAACGAATATATTTCTGTTACAAAACCTATAGCCGTTGCAATAGATATTTTACAAGATGAAAAACTTGTCAGTTAGGTACTGTTTTGCCAACACTTTTCAAAATTAAAGCTAGCTTAGAAGCAATGACAAAACTGACATTTTGTTCTAAATTAAGAGAATGTTTATTGAACGGCTTTACAAGACGTTTCTCTAATATAATGGATATTAAAATTCTAGTAGTCGACCATACCTGTTATCCACAATTTCTAACCCAAAATTTAAATTATGGTGGTTAAAATTACCCCTTTAAAAATGAAACAGCATTCTGTCAAACGCAATTATTGTGTGAACTTAACAATTCCGGATTTCAAGAAAATCTTAATAATTCAGAATCAGAAATTCAGTTCACACTTACTGAAAAAAAATCCTCTGCCACGGACGAATTCTTTGATTTTTTAAATAAATACTCAATCGCAAACAACATTTGATTCAGAATGCACAAATTATTTTAAAGACACAAGCACTAACTATGAGCAATTAAATATGTACCCTGCTATAAAAGAAATCTTTTTAAAATATAATTCTATACTTCCTTCATCTGCCCCCGTTGAAAGGATATTTAGTATGGGTGGACTAATTTTAACTCCTCGTAGGAATAGATTAGGTGATGATATATTTGAGATGCTATTAATTTTAAAACAAAATAAAATAAAATTAGATAATAAAATGTAATTATGTAATGTATACTTATAATAATTTAGATAAATGTCCTTATCCTTATAATTGTATAACAACTATGTGTTAAGTTAAATTAACAATTAACATTGCAACTTGCAAGTGTAAATGTGTACCTAATACTAATTTTGTAATTTGTAGTGCGTTAAATAATTAATGTCAGTTTTCAATAAAAACCTATAAAAATTATATTTGTATATTATTTTTCTTAATAATTTAACCTTACGGACTAATATTTGTATTACATGAAAAATGATCATGGGAATGGGAGTACTACTCATCAGTAGCAATACTAGCAATTAAAGATAATATTAATAATTAGAAAAATCTCGAAACAATTTTAGGAATGTCGGATCTTTATAAAAGATCTAGATCCCATTTCAAGGATCTTTGATCTTTATCTAGATCCATTTTACGTACGGATCTTGGATCTTTATCTAGATCAGTTTTAAAAATGTGTTTGGATCTGTATCTAGATCCTAAATAAATGGATCTTACCCAACACTGCTAGAGTAATATAAAGGATCCATACTAAATATTTTTCTTATAGAAGGAAATTTTATCTGAGCTTGAAGAATACTTCTTATTCCAAAAAATTGCTTTAGCTCCTGTATTGAAATAGGCTTTATATTTTAATATCTGCAAAATTTTATTTTGCGATTATTATTCTGCAAAAGAATAGCATATGTATTCATAGAATCAAGCAATATTTGCATGATTTCGTTATCCCAAAGCTTTTCAAAATACTCCATCACTGTTGGTGGTTGTAAAGGTTTATACGAATACACAACTTGTTTCGTCAAACTCAAAATTAGGAATATCCAAAGTTAAATCGCACCATTCTTCTTCACTATCTTCTCCTTGAGCAACTGCTTCATGCTCAGAAGATGGGCTCATCGGATGAACGTGAAGTGTAATCTTCATCTTCATATGTTGCATCTGCCAGGTTATCATCGCTGTTAAATGGATCGAACTGGAATGATCACTTTCGCCGGTGCTTACCTCATCCATGAGTCGGAGATATCTCTGTTCTTCTTTTGGATTCATTTTCTGTAAAGAGGAAGTCCGTTTTCACTTACGATATACGTAAGAAAAATATTTAAATGCATTTGTGTCCACCCTGTAATACATATCTGCTTTACAATATCTATCCCATATTAAATTGACTTATTTCAAATTCTGTTTATTCTAAATCTATCTAAATCACATAACAGATATAAGCAAAAAAATGTTGTTTGCAATATTTATGGAGCACCCTGTATCTGTATTACAAAATGACTAAAATGTTTTGTTATCGATGCCAGAGAATTTTTAATTATAGCAGTCACTCTTGTAATATTGTAGTACCTATCCAAAATGATACCCTATTCTTGCTACCTAACCTCAGTATGTAGGTGTATATTATGTATCTTAGTTTTTTGTTGCTTTGTCCATGAAGACAATGTATAGCACAAACTAAATGTCTTGCCTTCTTACGACAGCACTTATAACATTTATACACAAAGAACAATAAGAAAATGCAGTAAAAGCTACAATTGTTCACAGTTAAATGCATAAACATCACGTGTTTACAATTAAAATGTTAAATAAAATAAAATTGTGTGTAAGGACACTTCACGTTATTTTGTTTTTGCTACAGTAGGCCTGGCTACATATTATTCTATACGTATTATTGCGCGCCATTTCGCTCTGGCTTGTGGTGCCTAAAATTTGAGTGGCATATGCCGCTTTGTCCACGAATGTGTTAAGCTTGGCTAAACTTTGCTATTCAAATATGAAAACACCACACGTAAGGTGAGTAGCTGTATTCACGAATTAACTGTTTCTTTCATCTTTCTTCAATTTTCCTGTTAAATAAAACAGCTTTACATATTAATTTACAGTAATACCATAGACTAAATATTTAGTCAATGGTAATTCAAAAACTACAAAATTCCAAATTTAAACAATTCGATACCAATTGCAGTTATCGTCGTCAATAAAATGATACCTTTAAAATAGTAAATTGTCAATCAAATTTATAAACATTTCTATTTAGCAACTAATTCTTTAAATGGTTACCATATACTGACGAAGATAGCTGTTAACCAAACGTTTAAATTTATATAAAGCATACTAATACACAATTACAACGCAAAAAGATAAGCATCTTAATTATTAGTACAAATTGTGAATGTTTACAATTTCAAACAAAATATTGTATTATGTATTATTTTTTATTAACGTCGGCTAAAACGAATGAATTACACTTCATCCGTTCATGAAGTTAAATGCATATAGTAAGTACCGCATTGTGTCTTTATATTGCGACAGTTGCAATAAAATTGAGTCGTAATCGTTTCTGTAAAGATCGCGTAGTAAGCAAAAAGTACAATTTAAATGCCTGAAGTTGATTAATTTTAGGACCGAGATACCTTCTATATAATGTAAGAGTGTTGTAAAGTAATAAGATGTTAACAAACTACCATCGTTTTAGGAGTTGAGCTTTACCTGAATGCTCTCATTCTGCCAAATAAAAATAAAACGCTACTATAAAGTTTAGCACTAATTTTAATTACGTTTTCTTTACAGACGATTTAACACAGCAAAAATCAAAGCAACACAGAATTACATTTGGGGAAATTTTTCAGGTATTTTTTTTCGCTCTTTTTCAGTTAAACTTTTATTTCCAAGCATGTAATATTAGTAATTGAAAAATATCTTTGAATGTATACAGTATATCATATCAATCCCCTTATTAAAGTTTTTAAGTTACCTTTCTTTGTAGACTTCAAGACTTAATCAATTCCTCCATTTAATGGTAATTACAAATATTTGAATTTGTTGGGGTTAATATAAAATCACCAATAAAGATTCCTCATGTCAAGATTCGTTTATTTAAGTATACAAGAAAAGGAGTATCGCGACCTTCCAACTTACAAAATGAAAATTAAAAGAAATGAAATACATGTAATAATTTTTAGATAATTATACAACCATTTATTAATCTTCTTAATAAAATAGACAACATGTTAAAAAGGAAAACAATAATCTATGACGGAAGGGCTTTTAAAACTGCATGTCAGATAGACATCGATAAACACATATACATGTTAACTTAAAAAAAATATTCGATAGCCTCTCGCTACTATAAAATATCAACAATACAGTTTCATTTTCAACTTAGACATAGTTTATATTAAAAACATTATAATAAAACGTTATGTAACATTAAATTTATAGAACATAATTAATCAATATGTTTAACTTAGTTGAGTTGATCGACTTATTTCTACAGTTTTTGCTTTTATACCGCAACGTTTCGGAAGCGGACTCTGCTTCAATCATCAGGCTTAGTCCTGAGGATGACTGTTTTCACACATGTGTCGAATTCATATGTTATGATTTTTCCCAAGCACTTGATTACTCTCAGATGCGAACTATGATACCTTTCACTTATAAGTCTGTCACCTTTACTGCTGAACCGCTGAGTAATCCAATACTATTTTTTAGAACTTATATGTATATATACATATTAAGATGGTTAGAAATAAGCATAGTATAGGGGCTAGAGTTATCAAGCTTATATTCTTTATAGTGTGCAAATTTAAATAGTTTTGAGAATGTATACAGTTCATTTTAATAAGAAAATTAGTAGACGAGAGAGATAATATGGTTTTGTTATAACAAAACAGGCTTTGTGGGATTTGCACAAGGTTGTTTTATTCATAAAAGCAATGAGCTATACCAGTAGCATGTGAGAAAGGTAAAACGATTGATATTTGTGGGTACGATTAGTTTAGGTGAACATATTTCAGTAATTTTACAGCTTAATCAATTTATTTAAGCATTTTAAACACTTTACAGATATTAATCACATGAAGTGGGATAATTCCAATATGTAGAACATGTATAGTTACAGGTACAATGCATGAACTATATAAACTATAAAAAAAGGGTTATGGTACGAACACTGTATACTAGTATTTCACAGACAAAGTGTATACAAAGTGGTAGTGATTTAGAAACATTGATAAGAACATGAACAACATTTGTACAATGTGATATTTAATATAAAATTACATTTCGTGTACAAAATTTACATAAATGTGTTAACAATGTGGAATTGCAAGTTACACGTAAAATTATATTAAGTTAGGTTAAGTACGATATTTAAGAATTTTGAAAATTTATAGTTCTTTTAGGATAAGTTAAGTTTAGAATAAATTATAAAAGCACATAATAGTAGGTTTCCTCATTTGCATAAAGAATTTAGCAATATACATGTAATCTGAACATAAAATTAGAAAAGTTGGGTTAACTACCTAAATTTTAAATATGAAAATGGAATTTCTGTTAAAATTAAGTTAAATTGTATGAAATAAATGTATTCTGATATTGTTTTTTTATGTAGATTCAGAATATGTAATTAGTTTAGGTGTAAAAGATGGAATTCCTTAGATATAAGTAAATTTAGATTTTAAGTTGTCAAAATGCAAAGCTTCGAAGCGAAATAGGGCTTGTGAGGTGTCTTCTTATGCGGAAAGTTACCCTGATTCCAAATCTGTATTCAAAAAGCAAATCCGACTTGTTTAAAAAAAGTTATAGCATAATTTGTATTTTAGTTAATTTAACAATTTTGTTTAGACCAATCAGATGCTAGGATCTTTTGTGTGTAATGTAGAAAAAAAGTTGAAAATTTGGTATCCAAGAGAAATGTATAAAAGGAATTGGTTCTGATTTCTCGCTGTCTTGCTTTTTGCTCTCGCCTCTTGCTTTTGAAAATTTTTGTGACTAACAAGTCATAGTGTTAATAGTGTTGGTGCTTAACATGTAAGTTACAAGTTTCGTTTACATTATCGGTTTTGAAAAGCGACCAACGTAGAGTCGAGATCTCAGAAACAATTGTTTTATCCTATAACAAAATTTAAAAATTAGGTTACCGATTATAGGTGTCGATAATATTATAATTGTTTCAATTTGAATTCGTGTTCAAACATCGGATGATGTGCATTTTTTTATGTTAATAAAATCATTCAATCATTTTGGATTTGATGTTTATTTTTCTTGAAAGTCATGCATAGTATTAAATAAACTAAATTCCATAATGACATTTAGAATAAAAGTGCAAGCAAATTAAAATGATATGAAAATAAAACATAAATTTAAATCCGAAAACTTTAGTAAATATTTAAACCAACATGTAAACATACAATTTAAAATAAAGTGCTTATCTAAAAATACATGAGCATATTACGTTACATCATCTTTACCACGAGGAAGAGTTGTTCAGCAGTAAATTGGATTTGGATGAATTATGGAAAATTAGGCAACACCATTGTAAACAGCAAGGCAGTATCATCGATACATGGGAAGAAGTCTACGTTCAATATTTTGATATGGAACAAGCCTAATGAAAACATTCTTTGGAAAGTGCAGCAACACATGTGGGTGAAATTTTATTATCATAACACATGATTGCATTGATTATTCTTTTGATATCCTATATTTTTGTTTTTGTCGATTATGTATAAATGTTTGTACGACAACATGTTACCAATATATGTAAAGTAAATAAACCGGTGTAATTATCAACATTATAATTTTATTTTTAACAAAAACATAATTGTACTCACACACTTTAGATCAATTATTGAAATTTTTGACAGGCTGCATTTAATTAAGTCAGTTAGGACGCAACGCATGCGTTATTGTGCAGATTCCAATAAAGTCAGTTTCACTCAGAGACCACTTATTATAAATTACAATTTATTTGACGTAAACCTTTCCATGCGTGAAATAAAATTTTGTATGATTTCACGTTTAAATTTTAATGCAATTATAATAATTTAGAAGGTTAAAAGTTATTATTGATTTTATTTGCCAACAATAAGTTTAAAAGCAATTTGAACTCTATCCCCGAAGAGAATTTGAGTTAATCCGGAGCATATTTATAAATAAATAATTATAAGTATTTATTTTAGTTATTCAAAGTAATTACAGCACAATATATATATATATATATATATATATATATATATATATATATATATATATATATATATATATATATAACACACACACATAAAACTTTTTCGTGATTGCGCAGATGTACTGCGCTTAAGGTCCTCTATACAGCTCGACGAAATATGAAACGATGGGAGCAGCCCCTAGTGTAGCTAAGTGAGACTTATTTAAAGTTGTAAATGAGTAAACAAGGTCGCATTCCTAATGAGGGTTTAAATCAATGTTCAGAGTCATTTACGTAAATTCCTTTATTTTTGTTTTCACTAATTTACAGAAGATATGAACACCTTATTATCTAATTAACTTGCAATAAAATTCAATTTTTTTTTTATTTTAATTATTTAAATTATTTAAAGGAATTATGGTATAACCCGTTAATAACAATGTAATCGATCAGTAATTATTTATATTTATGCATTGCTATTTTTCTCTACTAGTTTTATATTTAAAACCGCTTTTATCAGTGACTAACACAGTTGTTAAAATTTTTTTAATATGACTAAGTATATTGGGAGTTTGTCAAGAAGTTAAAAAAATCGAAAATCTGCAATGAAGAAATTATCGGAAAGGTAAGTAATTACAATTTGTATATATACTGGGTGTAAATAAAAAAATGGGTCATAGGCGTTTAACATGTAAAATCAGCTTTTTCTTGCGCAAAAGTTCCAAAATTATAAAATGTATTTGTCAAACGCGATGCAGAATTTAATTCTCTACAACATTTATTTGAAGCGTTTGTGTCTAAAATAATTTGGAAAGTTTTGCGCAAGAAAAAAGTAATGTTACATGTTAAACGCCTATGGACCATGTTTTTATTTACACACGGTATAGTTAATAAACATAATAAAAAAGTATCCAAAATCATTCATCATAGGTGAGGGGGGTTGATTTACTATTCATATGTTTCATATTTTTTGAGATTGGACTTGATGAATATGCGTATTCAATATATTTTTGACTCTATAGAAGATAGAAATCTATAATGCCCAAAATGTACGAAGTAGCCCCAAAGCAGTGCTTTCTTGCAGCTCAAATAATGTTAATACCAACTGTTCTAATAAAACTGGGCCATTTGATCATTTAAGCAAAGATGACGACGATGCAGTTACTAGTATTAGTGATTATGATAATGATTCTGATAGAGAGTTGGGCGAACTTGAACCAGTAGCTTCCTGTAGTTATGACAATATAGATAGCAACTGTGTCAATACAACTGATCCATTTCACAATTTCAACAAAGATGACGAAGAAGTAATTACTAGTATTAGCGACGATACTAGTGACGGCACTGATATCTTCATTGAGACGGATCTGGTTGTTATCAAACCAGAAAAAAGTAATTGCTTAATAGGGCGGCGCATTATTGAAATAAAATATTTTTTGGACGAATTAAAATCTTTGAAACACAAAGATAAGTACAGTTGAAACTAAAATTAATAGAGATATAATGCTAATACTTATATGTTAGGGTTAGGCTGTCCTTTTTTTGATATGGGTGTTTTATCCGAAAAAATTAAAGGCTTTCAAAGTAAAATATCATTTAAATACAACGTTTGTAATATTGTCCAAATTGTTAATACAGAAAATCCAACTAAGAAGGATTTTCCAATAAATTGCGCCATTGTCGCTGGAGCAATATCAATTGGAGTTGGATATTCTCAAATAAACGAGTTGTATTATGTTTAAACAGTCCAACTATGTCCAATGCAACATATTTAGAATATCACTCTAATTTGAGTAAAAATGTACACGACGAAAACATCAAAATAATGAATACCGATGCCCAAGAGGAAAGAAGGATAGCTGTTCAACATGGCCATATATCTAAACAAAGTGTTCCTATAATCCCAGTGATTGTTGATGGCGCATGGAGTAAACGTTCCTATCGTACAAACTACAATGATTTATCTGGAGTCGCAAGTACTTTTTTGCATATGAGCGAAACCCCCATAAACGCACTATTTGTTTCTTCTTAATCCCGTATAATTGGAGCGAAAACTAACAAAATTCTTTACATGGGAGTTAAAAATAAATATTGTTTCGTATGTACCGGAGAAAGTACTCCAGTATAACATTCTTGTTTCAAAAATTGGGATAGAACTTCCACGGCAATGGAAGCTGAAATAATCGTCGAAGGGTTTCAATCATCGATTAAGTCATGATTTGATTTATGGTAAAATTATTGGAGATGGAGGCAGCACTGTATATAAAAAAGTTGTTGAGGTAATCTCCATATCGGCCAACTCTTGTTATAGAGAAAAATGCCGAAATCGTATCACTAGGAATTACATAAACAAAATTTCAGAATTATGAAAAGATACCAGATTCCCCATGCATCTTAAAAGAATGGTACCTAATACAGATGTTTTTGGTCGTTTCCGAAACGCGATAATGAAAGCTGAAGCTGTTTGTACAAAAGTTGGTCTTTTAAAAAAAGATCTTATTTGTAAGAAAACTTAGTACACTGCAAATCGTAGACTAGTAAATAATGCTGCTAGTTTGTTACAAGATGTAGACACAAATGCAGCCGAAAGTTACAATTCCGTCGTTGCTAAATTTGTCGGTGGTAAGCGGATCAATTATTCCTTAAAAAACTCTTACCAGACTAGATGTGAGGTGGCTTCATTTCATACAACACTGGTACTGATTCTTTTGCTAAAATTCAAGAAAGAGTGTGTGGTACTATTGATCATTATACCAGTATATTTCACGAACGGAAGATGCGAGCGTCAGTTATAATAGAAGTATGTTGGTATTATTTCATTAATTTCCTTTTGAACAAGACAGCATTAATATTTTTCCTGAAAAAGCACCAAAAATAAAACATTTTGCTACAGCAGATAGTCATGGGCCTGGTGCAAACCAACCAGAGGAGGACGTGGACCTAGAATTGTATAAAAACAAACGTCAAGAGTTTCTAGATATTTTACGATGTGCGGACTTGAACAAAAATTGTATGGAAACGGCATCGCATCAAAGTCTAACCTTTGGTATCAAGAGCGTAAAAAACGAATTACTGTTTAAAATTTTGGCAGAGTTTGTAAATTACGCAAAACAACTTCCACCGCTAAGCTAGTTTCACAGTTGCCTTACACTACGTTTGCCGGTAACAGTAGCACAACATTTGGTTTGGAAAATGAAGAAATGGCAATTTAGTTATTTCAAACTGCTCATAACGTCAGTGTAACGCAAATTGGTTTGGTAACTGATGATTTAACTTTAAATGAAATAATTGTTGTACACTGATGTGCGGTGGTACGCATAAGATCAGAAGAGCATAATGCTAAATAAGTTTTAACCCTGAAATGGAACTAACGATACTCTCCCGATATTTTGCGCGTAAATTTATATTTACATTTTAATAATGCACAAGATCAATAAATTATTAAGATAAATACTGATATATAATATCATCCTTTATTTATTTCGGAAACATTTGTAATATGTTGTTTATTTAAAAAATTCCAACGATTTCTTTATTAAAGAAAGCCTTCCTTAACTCTGAAATGTTATACATCACAATTCGATATAAAACGTAAATGTATCTCTACATTTTTAATATTTTCCAAATGAACTGAGTATTAATAGTAAATCTGATGTCATATAATAAATGTTGGATGTAGTTGTAAAGTATTTGTAATGTTTTTTTTTCTAAAAAAAAAATTGTAACGATTTTTTTATGAAATAAAATATTCCCAACTCTCACGATGTATCTTGGGACATTTTACATTTATATATGCAAATGCAACCCATTTTAAATGGATTGTACTCGGAATGAGTAAAAAGGTTGCAATCGTAAAATGTATTGCCCATATAGTACTATCAGTATGATTTGTAATATTACATTTGACTTGAAATACAAGTATTGTTCTGGAATGAAATATATAACTGCAATTACTGTTGTGTAAACGATAGACGTGTACTTGAACTATAAAAGTGATGTGTGTTTGAAGGTTTGTAATGAAAGTAAGGATATATGTGCATACATACGGAAAGAGTAAAAAACCATTTGATGTGGACGTCCGTAGTCTCAGGGTGTAGGTGGGGATGCGAGGAAGGACATAAATAACGTGCTACAAAAGATGCGCTCCGGAAAATTTAAAATTTGCACCTAATTCTCAGAAAAAAAAATTTTTCAACGCAGTTGTGTTTTATAAGTGGAAGTTTTGTCCATTTCATGTATATATTTCATATCAAAATATGAAACAATGACTCTTGATTTAACCAATTCCATTTTGAAACAACAAAGAGCACTTAAAACACAGATGTTTGTACTTACGTCAGCTCAGAAGGAACACAAGCATGCAATTCATCTATTTGATAAATGTATCAGAATGGTCCTTAAATTAACCAATTCAATTTTGAAATAACAAACAGCACTTAAAACATGACTTGTTTTTTAATTTAGTTTGATTAGGGCCCCAAATTTACAATTTTCGATGGAGCGTGAATATTACTGCTTCAAGAATTGTAGGATAATAAACGCAGTTATTTTGCCTTGAATGCATTGTATGCCGGTATGAATGAGAACATTCTATATTTATCTTATTCACCAATTCACATTGCAATTTTGAAACGGGATTTGCAAGTGTATGAATGCAATTGTTTCATTGGTATTGCATAAATGCATGATGTAAAGCTTTCAGATTTAGATGCTTTTGGGAACTGCTTTGAATTTTGTTTAACGCAAGCTTTATTTTACTTTTAACTGTACTATATTTTCACACTTCTTTGTATGCAAGATATTTTACAATAAATAAATTTGTAACGCAACATGCACTTAAAATTTGCAAAAATTACTGCTTTACTTTAATACAGAAATTTATACATGAGGACATGAGTAAGTCAGATTTCCAGAATTTTTTCCTTATCGTAGATAATTTCGCTTTTTTAGCGCAAATAGAACTATCACTCACATTTTTTTTAGCTGTAGTAAAATTTTTTGGATAATGAGAATATTTCACGAGAAATAATAAAATTATGAAAAAATTTTACATTATTTACAATGAAAAGA